>JAHRHZ010000014.1:66074182-66089012 GCA_024137785.1 Ginglymostoma cirratum
GGGTCTAGGCCCGAAACATCAAGTTTTCCTGCTCCTATGATGCTGCTTGGCCTGCTGTGTTCATCCAGCCCCACGCCTTGTTATCTTAGTGGCATATAGTGTTGTGGAACAAAATAATTGCGTAAAAATGTCAAGAAGTCAGCTCTAAAGGTGCTATATCTGAACGCATGGAGCATTCACAATAAGGAAGATGACTTAATGACACAAATAGTGTAAACAAGCATGATACAATTACAATTACAAAAACATAGCTGCAGGGTTAACAAAACCGGAAACTCAACATTCTTGGGTATTCAATCTTTCAGAAGGCCATGCAAAAAGGGAAAAAAGAGATAGGGTGACATTTGTTGTGAAAGATGACATCAGTGAAATAGTGAGAAAAGATATTGCCGTACAAAATATGTGGGTACAAACAGTCTGGACAGAGCTCCTAACAGGAGAGTTTAGTTTACTGGGCATGTATTCACTGGAATTGAGAAGAATGAGAAGGGATCTCATTTGCAATGTCTAAAATGCTGGCAGGACTGGACAGTCTGGATTCAGGGATGATGATTCTCCTGGCTGAGCCTGATATAACAAGGGGTTGCAACCTCAGGTTATGGATTTGGCCATTTTTGACCGAGATGAGTAGAACTGTCTTAACTCAGACCTTGGTGAACCTTTGGAACTCTCTACCAAGACTGGCAAAGTCACTGAATGAGAGACAGAAGGAACGAAAGGAAGAAAGAACGGAAGATTTCTAAAGGAGTCAAAGGAGATAGGGAGACAGCAGGAGTATGATCAGAATCAATGGGCTGAATGGCCTACTCCTTCTGCTATATGCTATGTTTCTATGAGCCACACTTTAAAACCATCCATTGAGCAGTGGGGTTTGTTCCCTGGACACCCTTCTTTTTTGCTATGAACAATATTTTTTACTTGCTGTAATCAAAGTATGTGCATGAAATATATTAATAACATCAACTGCATTGCTCAGTAAACTTCTGTGCAAGAATAAACACGTATAATATTTGTGACAAAAAACTGGCAATAGTCCTGAAACCTTTGAGTGGTAGGAGTTTTCCTCGGCACATGAAATCAACCCAGAGTTATCCCTTATTCTATAGTCTGCCATTTTTTCATAAGCAACTTTGCTAATCTAATTTTTCACAAAACCAATCATATTCTCCTGCAGAAACAAACTTGGGTGTAAATATTCATTGTAGTATTCCTGACACATTTGCATGTTCTGCACACATTTTGGAATATGGATGTGTACAGGTACCACACTTTCTTCCCACTATTTACTTCCTCTTGTGCATCTTACAGTTATAATGAAATTGTCTCCAAACACTTTGTACTCGACCAACAAGTGAAGCCTCACCATTTCACTTTCAGTATCCAGTGCTGAAGTAGCTTCATCCAAGAGGAGGATCTTGGGATTTCGGACTAAGGCTCGAGCAATGGCAACACGCTGTTTCTGACCTCCAGACAGCTGAGCGCCCTTGTCTCCTACACACGTACTGTATTTCTACATAAATTGAATAAAATAACAACATTAGTGACCAACAATTTTAGAAAGTACTGCATTTTATGATGTTTGTATAGATTCTTCTTGTTTTACTTGCACTATCTATAAGGTCATAAGATGTAGGAGCAGAAGTAGGCCATTCAGCCCATCAAGTCTGCCCTGCCATTCAACGAGATCATCACTGATCTGATAACCCTCAACTCACTTTCCTATCTTTTTCCGATAACCCTTGATTTCCTTAGCCATTAAAAATCTGTCCATCTCGGCTTGAATATACTCAATGACACAGCCTCAAAAGCCTTCTGGAGTTCCACAGATTCACCCTCAGGAGAATTCCTCCTCATCTCTGTACTAACCAGGAGATCTCTTAATCTGATGCTATACTCCCTGCTCCTCGACTCTCTCTCAACATCTACCTTGTCATGCACCTCCACCACCCTGCATAAGAATCTTACAAAGAATCTTACATGTTTCAACATGTCTCATTCTTCTAAACTCCAATGAGTACAAACCCAACCTACACAACCTCTCCTCATTATACAATCCCTTCATACCCTGGATCAACCTTCTGTACCTTCCCTGGACTGCTTCCAATGCCAATATATGCTTCCTCAGATAAGGGAACCAAAACTACCCTCAATATTCCATTTGTGGCCTATCTTGTGCCACGTATACTTTTAGCAAGACTTGCCTATTTTTAATTTCCCTTTGAAATAAAGGCCAATATTTTATTTGTCAGCTATTGCCAGCTGTACTTGGATGCTAGCGTTGTGTCATTTATGGATGATGACTCCCAAATCCCTCTGTTCTGTGGCCTTCTGAAGTCTTTCTCTATTTAAATAACATTCAGCTCATCTATTCTTCCTGCCAGTGCAAACCATACATTTTTCCCACATATATTCCTTCTGCCAAATTTTTGCCCACTCGATTAACCTGTTTATATCACCCTGCAGACTCTACCATCCTCATCACTTGCCTCCTACTTGTTTTTATGTCAATCATGAGCTTAGCAATAATACATTCACTTTCCTCATCCAAGTCATTTTAAATAACCTATGCCATGATTAACTGCAATCTATTACTTTTTGACATTAATTGAATATTTCTGACATACAAAATTATAAATAACTTCATATTTGCATGCATGAAATGATCCTTGTTCAGAATACTGTGGTACTGCAGAGAGAGATGACCTGACTCAGAACATAAAGCCTGTTGTAGCAGATGAAGAGAGGTGATTGGTGATGGTTTAACCTGAGGGTCATGACGCCTCAGGTATGAAGAGACGTTGAGAATAAGAACTCTTTCGTGGTAATCTCAATTGGTGGCAGACTGAATCCACTCTGCATCACAAAACAGCTAGTTAGCCAAATGAGCTAACCAACTTCCAATGTAGCAGGTAATACAGAATGTTATAGGAAAAAGAAATAAAGTTCCTTATCGAGCCAACACAGTGTAGAGCTGGAGGAGCACAGCAGACCAGGCAGCATCCTTCTTCGTTTTCTGAAGAAGGGTCCTGACCCAAAAAGTCAACTTTCCTGCTCCTCTGATGCTGCCTGGCCTGCTGTGTTCATCCAGCTCCACACTGTGTTATCTCTGACTCCAACATCGGCAGTTCTTACTGTTTCGAAGTTCCTTACCTGTCCACTGATAGGGCTGCATTCTCCCAGTGCCACAAAGATAAGTTGGGAGACAGGCCTGGGTGGTTAAAGTTGCAAAATAGTATGACATATTCCCACCTAAACAGAAATTGTCCAGAGATGGGGTCAACAAGACAAGGTCTACATGATAATATGGAACAACCCATTAAGCCTATCAATTTGGGGCTTGGGGAAATGTTTCAGTGCCACTGGGATCTTTCTGATGATGGGTAATTTCCCCCCTCCCACCATCTTATTGGAGGCAAACTGCAGTCACTTCCTGGCAGTAAACCAGGCTACTTGAAGAACATCAAAATCTTCTCTCCATCACCTCAGCATAGACTCGCTGGGGCATGACGTTGATAGTAGTATCATGGCCATCCATTGTAGGGGTTCTGCCTCCATATCGGTGGGCTGGCAACTGGGGCAATGCATGGATTTTTAAAGTGCTCATTATTTTACAGAAAGGACTTTCATGTTGAATTGCCCACATGGTCTCCAGCCTGCCTCAGCAACATCCACCTCTCTCCTGATGAAGCTACAGTTCAGACGTCACTGCATATCCTCCTACTTGGCTCCCTGGCACTGTCCTTAATTGGTCAGGACTGCCAGAGGCAGCTTCTTAATTGGGTGCATTTGAGAAGAAGACAACCGACTGGGGAGGCAAGGGACTGTTAATCCTGAGACACGTAATGTTCTGAGGACCTGTGTTCGAATCCCACACAGGCAGATGGTGGAATTTGAATTCAATCAAAATCTGGCACTAAGAATCTAATGATGACTATGAATCCATCGTTGATTGTTGAAAAAACTCACTAATGTCCTTTAGGGAAGGAAACCGCTGTCCTGACCTGGTCTGACCTACATGTAACTCCTGACCCACAGCAATGTGGCTGACTCTTAACTGCCCTCTGGGCAATTAGGGATGGGCAGTAAATGCTGGCCTAGCCAGCAATGCCTTCATCCTGTGAATAAATAAAAAAAAACTTTCCACGATTACTTCTGAGTTCCCAACCTAAAATTGATGCCAATTTTGTGATGTTTATTTCCCCAGTTGGATCATACCAGCCCAAGACATGTGCAAAACTACTGGAAAGGAATAAAGTAAGGAACGCACATCATTCTTCAGCTCATGGGTATCATTTACCCTACTCATTGATTGAATAAAAATATTTGTTTTCTTGCTTGATCCCTAATCTCATGGTGGGGACTGACAACATTGAGAACAGGCAGCTGATCTTTCGGTTAACATGTGCTTCTCTCCCTCACTTTGGATAAACAGGCTGTTCTATTCATGTTTCATTACTGAGTTGCTGCAAGCTGATATGAATGCAATCATGCAGAAATTTACCTGAGGCAGAGTTTCAATAAATGCATGTATGTTTGCTGCTTTGGCTGCAACCTCTATCTCCTCCTGGGATACAACTCTGCTGTTGTCTCCATAGGCAATGTTCTCAGCAATACTGTAGTCGAACAAAACAGGTTCCTGGGACACAATACCCATCTGTGCCCGAGCCCACTGAACATTGAGATCCTTCACATCATGCTCATCTAAAAGCTGGAGAAAAATTATTTCAATAATCAGTTACGTGTTGCATTGTGACACTGAAATTGATGTACACTGTAGACACAAGAGTATGAAAAGATGTTCAAGCTAAGGATCTATAGTAATTCCAGGGCAAAACAACATATGGCAATTTGATTACTAATGGCTATCACATACACAGGATGGCAACAAGGAAAGACACTGAACTCTGCAACAATATTAGCAGACATTTCCAACAGGTGCAGGTGTTGAATAATACCGTGACAAATACTGATCGATCATACTTAAATAAAATGGCTTTGTTATTGCATATTTTCACTTGTTGCAAATAAATATCTTCACATTATCCTCATTGAGAGAGCAGAACAAGATAACCAACCATGTGGCCAATGATGTGGGAGCTGTTAGTACACAGTCTATGAGTATTCAACTATCTACAGCGGGGCCAGTGACGTTCTGTAACTGAAAATATCAAATTCTGTTAAATTTTTCTCATATAGGATTGAATTCTGTACTTCAGTTAATTTTTCATTGAAAATACAACCCACGGTCTTTTCAATGCTGTAATTAATCTGTATGTCTATCCTCACTTCCTCAAATAATAGAATTTTAAGAAATAATTGGCAATATAAATAGTTTAAAAGTTGTTGTTACTTACAGATATTTTAGAGGTGTGTGTTACTTGGACTGCAATGTGTTGCTATTTTATAAGGTTCTCAAGTTTGAAAAGTCATATTTTTCTACAGGAGAACAAATATTTTCAAATGCCAGAGGAAAATAAGGAATAACATCACTACCTTCTCTTTGTTTAAGATATAAACACTCCCCACCCCTGCTCACTTCCTGAACTGTATTGTTTATCAGCTTCAAAGAGTTGGTTTTGTAAGAATGCATAAGCATCTATTCCCAGTGTTTCACAAACATCAGTATTAATTCTCAAACGTATTTCACATGTTTAGTGCAACAATCAGAATTTCATGTACCACTGCATCTCAGTTGAAAACATCACTGTTAAAACTCTAACCCTTTCCATTGTGCCTCCCAAGACGGGAATTCTGAAGAATATGAAAAGACAGGAATAGATTTAAAATTATAACTTCAAATGTATTGGTTTAAGCACCATTCAGCATGCACTCTGGATGGGGACTTCAATGTCCATCATGAAGAATGACTTGGTTGCTCCAATACTGACTGAGCTGGTGGAATCCTGAAGGATATATTAAACAAACTGGTGTATAGGAACTGGTGAATTGAACATATTAAAAAAAAAACTCCTTGATCTGCCTTTTGCCAATCCACCTCTCCCACATGCATCTGTTATGACAGTATTGGTGGCAGCAATCACAACACAATCTTTATGGAAACTAAGTTCAGTCTTCGCAGTGAGGAGGACATTGTGTGGTGTGGTATTGCCCCTACACTAAATGTGATCCGTTCAGGACAGATCTACAACATAGCTGTGAAGCACAGTGGGCCATCAGAATCACAAAATTCTATTCCACTACAATCTGTAACATCATGGCCTGTCACATAGCATCACCCAACCTATAATCCACTGCAGTTACTAACCCTGGTTCAAAGAGATGTTTTAGAGTAGAATGCCAGGAGCAGCACCAACTATACCTAAAAATATGCATCAACCTGCCGAAGCTACCACACAGGACGACATGCTATCCAAAGCCGGAGTTAAGTATTATCACAAACAACCGATTAGGTCAAACCTCACCAGTTGCAAAAGTTGGATGACAGTGAACTAACCAGAGAAGAAGGTTCTATGACCATCCCCATCCTCATGGCAACACAGACACCGGCAAGCTCCCCACAAGGTTACCCACCATCCTGATTTGGAAGCAATTGTTGGTGGAAAAAAGTCCTGGATAGCCTTCCCTGTACAAGTAGCTGCTTCACAAGAATGTCAGCAGTTTAAGAAGATGGCACTTTGTCAAGAGATGGGCAATAAATGCTTACTTGGCCAGCAATATCCACATTTCATAAAGGGTTTAAAAAGAGAGTTCACTTGTAAAGTTACCTCGCAAAATGAACAGAGCTGATAAACCTGAAGATATTCTTTAGATTGAGGGGTCAGTTTCATGGCAAGACTCCTGCCTGCCCATATGTCTATGTCAGTTTTTTCACCTGGACATGGGCTAGAATTGGTAATACCATTTGCTGCTCAGGAGAAGGTAAATAGAGTAGTCGCAGAGAGTTGGACAAATTACAGGGACCTATGAAATAGAACACAGCAATCTCAAAATGACCTAAAGAGTGTAGAAGGGAAAACGTACTGGGGACTGAGAGCAGTTCCTGAGGATGGAAGAACCTGAAGCAGTTTTTATAGTTTCCACTATCCCAAGACTTTTACACATTACAAAATGGGTTTAATGACCTCACTGGGATGATCAATGTGTTGAGACACTGAGCACTGTTTAGTGTCTGAAATCCTTCAGGTTAATGATGTCAGCCTGAGGAAGGTTCAGAAAATTGTCTTGGTCAGGCCTCATTTGAATACTTCCATTGAAATGAAATCAGCACTGACAGAAAGATCACCAATTGAAAAAATTCTCATGTGAAACTTTGACTATCATGTGTTTCTCATCACCTCTGTGAAAACCTTCTTAGTCAATAAAACCAAACGGTTGTTTTCTCTTTGGTAAACTGACTCCATTAAGAAGAAAATTGCATGTCCCATTAAAGTCAGCATCAGTGACTTTCTCTCTGCAATGACAAGGTGATGCCTGACTAATACACAACAGGTCATCAAGTGCTACCGGGGAGATTCAGTTTCACATCAATTCAAAGCTGTGGTGACGTTAGCTGCTTTTGTTTAAATACTGCACTGGAGTTTGATGGCCACGGAAGGTACATTCATAATGTGGTCAAACATGTTGATTATCAACTTGCAAATCCTTCCAATGCACCAATGATAGGCTATAAAAATGCGACTATTTCTTGGTCAGCCACAGTCACATGGTAGTTGCAGTACAATGACCTCCCCATTTTCAAAGACTCCATGCAGAAGTTCTTGCTCCGGGCTATATTTCATTTTATTGGTAGATTAAAATTACAGTGATGGATTCCTAGAACATGTTCAAAACTGACATCCATGGTGAAAAGTCGGGATCAATCAAGCCAGCTTTCACTCTGAAGTCTCACTTGCCCAACATTAACATTAGCTGAGATCACAAGAGGTGGATTGTACATTCAGTAGTGAAATTGGACCCAGCCAAGTCCAATAAACTATGGTGGGGCAAATTCCGATGTTAAGGGCTCTTGTGACAGTGATAGCATCTCTACCTCCAAGGTAGGAGGCCTGGTTCAAATTCCACCTGCTCCAGAGGTGTGTTATAACATCTCTGAGCATGTTCGTTATAAAATACCAAGAGTCAGATGTTTGGCGACAATGGCAGGGCTCTGGGAAGCAAAGATCCAATTAAACCTTTTTGGACTGTATTTGAAGTGGTGGTCTGACTCATGAGCTCATGAGTCATGTTGCTCAGTGCAGAGTACCAAAACTGCCCATAAAATAATGGAAAATCTAACAAAAATCCAGATCAAAGTTTCCAAACACCCAGCTTTCCTGCAGTTTGTGTAACTTGTGAAAGATGATTCTATTGGTCAGGAGAAATATGATCTCAATCACTTACCACTCTTCCATGTAGTGGGTCATAGTACCTCTCCAGCAGCTGTACAGTGGTGCTTTTCCCACAGCCGCTGTTACCCACTAGAGCTAAGGTTTGTCCCTTCCCAACTGAAAGTGTCAAACTTTGCAACACCGTCACATCAGGTCGAGTAGGATAGTTAAAGCCAACATTTTCGAACTTCACTATTCCTTCAAAAGATGCCTTTTTAAAAAAAAAATAATAATTAATACTGTCTCAAGATGCACACATTTCCTGAATTACATTTGTAAAGATGTATCTTTCCGACGATCAGATGTTTATTTATACTATTAGAAAACAGGAACATATTAGACAAGACAGAAGTTTACACAGTCACACAAATATTTTACCAGAACATCTTGCGCTCACATTTTTGTGATTAAACGACAGAACCTATTTTTAGCCCTCAAGGTTTCGACTGTGAAGAACTTTTTGAGTTCAAGTGTTCCTGGCCAAATCCAATAAAATAGAATTGATCCCAATGAAAGGAATGCTCAACTCTTAAATTGTTAGAGTAAAGTCAACTTCACAAAAATAATGTGAGCAGGTTATACCAGCAGCCCAATAACCCATCTTTTATGTCCTTACTCATTTCCATAATATAAACTGTACATGCTGGAAACACTTTGCAGGTCTGACAATATTGACGGAGAGAGAAATGGAGTTAATATTTCAAGTTATTGACCTCTTGCCAGAACGTGAAAACGTTACTAATGTTAACAAGTTTTAAGCATGTTAGGTCATTAACCTGCAATGTTAAAACTGTTTCTCTTTCTTTCAAGCTGCTGCGTGAACTATTAAGCATATCCAACTGTTTCTGTTTAATTGTCAGGTTTCCAGCACTCAAGTATTGTGCCTTTGTAAACATATCTATTGTTAAATGTTATACATTTGTCTAGACTCCTGGAAGCTTACAAACATTTCTGACTTCATAATCCAAACAAATGAAATTGTTGCTGCATAGTTTTGGTAAACTGTTTTGTGGAAAGTTGCTCCTGAATTACTCAAGATTGAAGCACTTCAGAGACTTACATTTCCTAATTTTTACAGTAAAATACTTACAGGAACATGACCACTTTCACTGTAGCTGTCTATAGATGGTGTTAGATCAAGCAGCATTCTGATGTGAGCTGCTGAGATCTTGGCCTTTGCATAGTCAGGTGCAAATGAGCTTGTCTGCCCCAAAGCCATAGCTCCAAATACAATTGCTGAGAATACACTGAAATGGTTACAAATTAAATTAAGCAAAACACAATTTTAATTTAGTCACATGCCAACATTTATAAAAGTATTTAGCAAATTGTCATACACTACATAAACATTTCATTGCAACATCTGAACTATGTATCAGATGTAAACATGTTGTAAAATAACAGTCTCTTACAAAATGCATTTAATAGTAGGCGCACTGGCAACAATAGGCTACTTGTTACAAATTTATTTATAAACAGAAATGTAGTGATTGATGGATCTTATTAACTATGAGATCCTTGACCAGGGTTGCTAACCTGGGCCAATTAGGGAGCCCTAGCTGACCAATATAAACAAAGGGCTCAGACTCTCCTCACTTCAGAGAACTGACTCGGAGCTGGCTGGCCACAGGCAAATAAAGGGTGTCCTGGTGACGGGATACAGGCCTCTGTGCAGTTATTTCAAGAAAGGTGCTAATTATACCAGGGTACAATAACAGCAGACAACATTCAGAATGTCTCTTTTCACATCCTCACCAGTAATCTTCAGCAGTCACCAGGAAGACCATTACAGTTACTTAAGGACATCTTGCCCTGAACTCAGTGCAGTGAGGAACAGAGAAGCTGAGTCTTCCTTCTTAGTAGTGCTCCACACAACAAACAACAAGATGGAGTGAAACTAACTGAACATAAAAGAAGGCAAAAGCACAAAAACACACAAGGAAGAAAATATTTAGAACAGTGATCGGTAGATACTTTGAGGAAAGGACAGAAAGAAAATGAGAAAATATTGGACACATCTGATAGAATTATATTGGATGGAAATTACAAAATGGAAACAAACCATTCAGTCCAACCAGTCTGTGTTAGTTTTTATCCTCAATGTAAGGAGTGGTTGGAGTCCCATCTTCTTACTCTGTTTTCATATCCCTTTACTTACTTTCATCTGACCAACTACATAAGCTATTCTTAAATTTTGACAATGTCTCTGCTTCAATCATCAACTCTGGTAATGCATTTCACAGCCTCAAAACTATTTATCCTCTGTTCTAGATTGCTTACTTTTCATTTTGAATCTCTATCCTCAATTATAGCAAGTGGTCTATTTCAATCTACCCTGTTCCATTCTGTCATATATTAAAGATTTCTATCAAATGCCCACATTCTCCTTCATTGCAACAAGAATTTTAAAGATTACATGATGGAAGGGAAACCCATGTCCTTGTGCATCAGTTGCTGAAGGTAAGCATGCAGTGCAGCAGGCGGTAAAGAAGGCAAATGGTACATTGACCTTCATTGCGAGACGTTTCGAATACAGGAGCAGGGACATGTTGTTGCAATTATACAGGGCCTTGGTGACACCATGCCTGGAATATTGTGTGCATTTTTGGTCTCCTTTTCTGAGAAAGGATGGTCCTTCTCTCAAGAGAATGCAACGAAGGTTTACCAGGCTGATTCTGGGGATGGTGGGTCTGATGTATGAGAAGAGATTGACTAGGTTAGGATTGTTTTTGCTGGAGTTCAGACGAATGAGTTGGGGGGGGGGGTGGAATCTGATAGGAACTTGTAAATTTTTAACAGGACTGGACGGGGTAGATTCAGGGAGGATGTTCCCGACGGTGGGTGTGTCCAGATCCAGGGGTCACAATCTGAGGATTCAGGGTAGACCATTTAGGACAGAGATGAGAAGACTTTTCTTCACCCAAAGAGTAGGGAACCTGTGGATTTTGTTACCACAGGAAGTAGTTGATGCCAAAACATTGAATATATTCACGACTAGCTAAAGCACTTGCGGCAAATGGGATCAAAAGTAATAGGGAGAAAGCAGGATTAGGCTACTGAGCTGGATGATCAGCCATGATTGTGAGGAATGGTGGAGCAGGCTTGCAGAGCTGAGTAGTCTCCTCCTGCTCCTATCTTCTATGTTTCTACGTAATGTCTTCCCTTCACACAGAACTTTCTTTAAATAAAACAGCTCTCTACTTACCCCTCCCCCCAAAGCCCATCTGTCGTTAAGAGGCTGCTTTCATGCAAACAAATGCCAATGGCCTGGTGAAGGGTAAAGTTCCTGATGTCAGGATATAGTTGGGGAGTCCATCCTTCATGACTTCGTTTCCCACCCCACCCTCCAATATTACCACAGCCTGCCCTCACTTTGACCCTACCTCATGAGGGGCAGTAAATTTCTTCCTGTTGTCTGTGTACTGAGTGATCACAACAATCATTTATACTTACAGGAAAACATCCCGGAAAACCATGTAATTATTTGTCACCAGCCAGGCCCCAAATCGAAAACATGCTGCGTAAGCAAAGTAGAGAACCGCTTGTGAAATTGCAAAGGTGACTCCATAAATGTAAGCCTTCTTTATCGAATTCCTTCAGAAAAAAATGAAGCATGTTTAATGACAATTCTACTGGCCGGCACAAAAACACTGTAAAAACAATATTAAACCAATACACCCAGGAGATTGAGGTGGAGACTGCAGGGATCAGAGTGCCATTCTGATCGAGGCTCCACCAGTCACCATTTAACTCAGCAATTTTTTTTAGGAACTTGCATGGAATATCAGAGGATGACCATAAGGTTCCTCAAGTCTGCTCCACCAGTCAATCCAATCAAAGCTGATCACAGATGTGAACTTCAATTTACCCCTGCCCTCTACATGCCTTGATTCCCCAAATGACTAAAACCTGCCTGTCTAAGCCTTAAATGAGGCTGAGAGAATTTTGGCTTGGCTATCTAAAACTGGTAATACACCTGAATTCTTTCTGGTATGAATAGAATTTGCCTTATTCAGCCCTAATCATGATCTTTTCACTATTAAACAGAAGTGACTGCCAACTAAGGAAGTCTGACTGTTTTTACCTGGAAGGAATTTTCATGTTTTCTTCATACATTTCTTCAAACTTTTTTTCCCTTGTTAGAGCTACAACGGTTCTAATGTTTTCCACTGCCTCCGTAGCAATCTGTTTAAAAATGGTGAAAACAACAATTTCAAACAGAGTAGAATTAAGAGAGCTGTTTACAACACAATAAGAATTTTTAATTCATGGGTGTCAAAACGCCAATCTTGAAACTCAACTTCTCCCATCAACTTTGAACGTTAACCTTGACTTGGTTGACTACAGAGCTATTACTAGGATTCCTTTCTGGTAGACCAAAAAAGCAGTAACACTGATGAAGACGTTTGGAATAAGACATTCCAAAGTAGCACTGTCCAATTTAAAAGGCTTGATTTTAATAATAGTTCAGTAAACCTACACAGTTTGGAAGTAAAGGGGACCAGGTAAGGTGAGGACAGGCAGTCAGCATCATTGAGATGAGTGAGTGAAGAGAGGACCCTCGCAGACAGACAGATAGACTTACAGCGGACAGGAGTAGATCTTGGGAAATAAATGAAAACAAGATTTTTCTAATCTATACCTAAGTAGAAGCAAGGATAAAACAAAAGCAAATGATCCATATTCTAATTAATAAAAGTATTTCTGGGAAGCTTAGGCTTTCCTCCACATTAGGGAAAATCCTAGGCTCTTCTGGCAGTCTGGAATACCCTACGTGCAGGAAGCATCATTTTTAAAAATGTTCATTGAGGGGTTGTGGGGGCATTGTTGACAATGCCAGCATTTACTGCCCATCCCTAATTGCCCAGGGGGCAGTAAAGAGTCAACTACATTGTGAAGGGTCTGGAGTCACAGACCAAGTAAAGATGGCAGTTACCTTAAAGGACCTTAGTGAACCAGATGGGTGTTTCCCCCAACAATTAACAATGATTTCATGGCTATCATGAGCTTCTTAATTAGATTTTTAAGAAAAAAATAAACTGGACTTTGTTTTACTGAATTCAAATTTCACCATCTGACAAAGCAGGATTTGAACCTGGGACTCCAGAACATTATCTAAGTCTCTGGGTATAATAGTCTAGCAACAATACCACTAGGCCATCCCATCTGGCTGAAGCAACTCGATGTTCACATTTTGGAGCTTGAACAGCAGCAAGGTCATCACAGTGCATTCATCAGGCTCGCAGGCTTGTGGATAGGACATTTCATTACATGGAAAGTGAGGTGGAAGAAGGATGTGGGGTAATACTGCTACAGGATGCCTTAGAGAAGGGGGTACCCAGATGCTTCTGCAACTATAGATGTGAATCAAGGATACGTTGCCTCCCTAGTAGCCGGGTAAGGGACATTTTAGAAAATTAGACAGGAAATTGACAAGTGGTACTTCACAAGGAGCCATTTACTGCTTACACCTGATGCCATGCTGGAGTAAATATAGGAATAGAAGAATACTATGTATTTTCTTGAATGCATGGCTGGAGAGATGGCGCAGGAAGGAAGGGTTTATTTCCTGAGGCATTGGGACCATTTCTGGAAGAGGTGGAACCTATACAAGTTGGACTGGTTACATATGAACAGGAATGATATCATCCTCACAGCCAGTTTTGCTAAAGCTGCTGGGATGAATTTAAATTGGATTGGCAGGGAGGTGGGATCCTGACAAGTTGTTCAGGGGGGAAAGAAGCCGAGATGGAATCAGAAGTTATAACCCAAGTAAGTGAGTCTAGAAGGGAGGAAAAAGCATTGGCTATATAAAAAAGAAGTGAGATAACAAGGTGTGGGGCTGGATGAACACAGCAGGCCAAGCAGCATCATAGGAGCAGGAAAGCTTGACGTTTCGGGCCGAGATCCTTCATCAGAAATGGGGGAGGGGAAGAGGGTTCTGAAATAAATAGGGAGAGAGGGGGAGGCGGATAGAAGATGGATAGAGGAGAGGATAGGTGGAGTGGAGGCAGACAAATCAAAGAGGCGGGGATAGAGCCAGTAAAGGTGAGTGTAGGTGGCGGGGTAGGGAGGAGATAGGTCAGTCCAGGGAGGACGGACAGGTCAAGGGGGCGGGATGAGGTTGGTAGATAGGAGATGGGGGTGGCGCTTGAGGTGGGAGGAGGGGATAGGTGAGAGGAAGGACAGGTTAGGGAGGCGGAGATGAGCTGGGCTGGTTTTGGGATGCGGTTGGGGGAGGGGAGATTTTGAAGCTTGTGAAATCCACATTGATGCCATTGGGCTGCAGGGTTCCCAGGCTGAATATGATTTGCTGTTCCTGCAGCCTTCGGGTGGCATCACTGTGGCATTGCAGGAGGCCCAGGATGGACATGTCATCTGAGGAATGGGAGGGGGAGTTGAAATGGTTCGCGACTGGGAGGTGCAGTTGTTTGTTGCGAACTGAGCGCAGGTGTTCTGCAAAGCGGTCCCCAAGCCTCCGCTTGGTTTCCCCGATGTAGAGG
>JAHRHZ010000014.1:66097075-66112987 GCA_024137785.1 Ginglymostoma cirratum
CAGAGAAGCAGGAAGGCTGACGTTTCAGGCCTAGACCCTTCTTCAGAAGTTTCTGAAGAAGGGTCTAGGCCCGAAACGTCAGCCTTCCTGCTCCTCTGATGCTGCTTGGCCTGCTGTGTTCATCCAGCTCTATACTTTGTTATCTCAGATTCTCCAGCATCTACAGTTCATACTATCTCTGTTAATTCAAAATGTTCACAATTATCATTGGTGTCAATGGTCACAGAGATGTGACAATTAACTTTTCATTGTTGGGCCAAGGTATGGCAGGGATCACAGGAAACACTGATGTTGAGTTACGCTGGTAATTTTTAATGTCATAATTTCCATAAATTTCTGCACTAGATCAGCTAACTGTTACTATAGCACACATTTTCAGGAAATTCTGGAACACTAAATCATGTTGCTTTTATGCACAGGTCTCTATTTTTAATACTTATTTCATTTAACAAATATATCATGTGGCATGTGCTCTTCTGGGCAATGGTTAATGATCTAATGCAGTATCTTAAGCTTGTAAAAGGCAGCCTGTGAAAAGTGCCAAATTTATCTCAGTTCTTTCAATAATCAAATTAAGTTTCAATATTCAATTTGACTCAATTACTGGAAGGTCCAAATGGCCCAATTCTGCTCCTTTATGTTATGGACTATCTTCAAACTGGCATTTTGGGAGGAGCTTCAAGCAATCAAAGAACTGATTTAAGTAATCTGACCTCCATTCCAGAGCAAGGATATGAAAGGTCATTCTTTTTAACTTAATCAACAATTAAAATCATCAAATACAAAGTTAAAAAAACTATGTACGCATTAGAATAATATAAAAGACAAATTGTTATCAGTAGATTAAAAGGCCATTAGAAAACAGGAACAAGAGTAGGCCATTCAGTCCCTTGATCCTGCTCTGCCATTCACTAGGATCATGGCTGATCTGATTATAGCTATTTATCGGCCTTTAATTCCCATACTCTTGACTTGTGCTTTGTAAATAATGGATGGGCTCTGGGGAGTCAGTGTTCCTCACTGCAGGATTCCTAGCCTTCAACCTGTTCTTGTAGCTACAATTTTTACATGGCTAGTCCAGTTCAGTTTCTGATCAAGGGTAGCCCCCAGGGTGTTGATAATGGAGATTCAGAGATGGTAACACCATTGAATTTGAAGGGAAGATGGTAGGATTCTCTCCTATTGGAGATAGTCATTGCCTGGCAGCACTGTGGTGA
Organism: Ginglymostoma cirratum; assembly: GCA_024137785.1. Classification (NCBI taxonomy): domain Eukaryota; kingdom Metazoa; phylum Chordata; class Chondrichthyes; order Orectolobiformes; family Ginglymostomatidae; genus Ginglymostoma; species Ginglymostoma cirratum. The sequence goes on from JAHRHZ010000014.1 coordinate 66,098,293, forward strand.
AAACATTATTTGCCACTCGCCTGCCCAAACCTCGATATTGTTATGTCTCACTGTAGTTGGACATGGACTGCTTCAACATCTGCGGGATTGTGAATGGTGCTGAACTCTGTAATTATGGGCGCCATCTCCACATCTGACCTTATGATGGAGGGAAGTTCTGCTGTGAAACAGTTGCTAGCGTACTTCTACTGATTTGGCTAAATCCAGTGATGGCAAGGTTTACTGAGTCCAAAGGAAAAACAACTGATTCAACTAACAAAATAAGAATTACACACTGCAAAATAACAAAGGAATGAAGCCAAATATTAATATGTGGTTCCTACCTGTCGCATCATTGCCTTAAAGGCTAAATATCGGAGTCTCATTGTCAGTATCTCTCCAGATTTGCCAAATGTGAAACCCTAAAAAAGGCATAAAGTGGTGTGATAAAATGGAACTATACTTCAAAGGAACAACATAACCATCCAAGTTATTTCTGCAGCTGAGTTAACATAGACATTTTATTGAATAAACATTCCATACAAAAATCAGTGGGCGGCGCATCCTAGTTTTAGAAATTTGGATTGAATATCATAGAACTTCCTTTTGTTAAAGTTCAGGAAACACGCCTTGTGCTTTCTCCCTGTGTTATTTTTACAGAGGCATTGTCCTAAGTGTGTTCAAAGCCCTAAACAATACATGTAGCAAGGAGAGGAGCCTATCATAAATATGTTAAGCATGCCTGGAAATGTTGAACTGACCCTGGAATTCAATTGAACTCCAAAAAATTACCCAGAACAGGCCTGAATCAATCTGTAAACATCAAATCTTTAGAAAGTAGAGGTTACTGGGCAGTGGCAGTATGGATGTTTGTCATCTGTCTGTGCACTTGCCAAGTAGCTTGTCTTATGAACTTCTGCCATAACAGTGCTGCAATACATTCCAGTGACATTTCATTGGCAGCCTCCAGTGAGTCTTTTATCTCAGACTCTTATGACTTCTTTGATCTATTCCCACACCTGCTTTGTTTTCTTATCTTTTTTGCAGTGATTTGGATCACTACATAGCTATTCAGGTCTGTTTTGATTATTTTCTTTGCTCAATAACAGAGTAATTGATGAGAAGTCCATCACAAATTTGATTTCATATAATCAGGGTAGGTTGTCCACATAACAAAACACAACAGAACCTTGCCAAACATAACAAGGACCAGTACAAACCAATACACCGCTATGTCACCAACTCCTTAAACTGGCTCCATTTTGAGGGCCCTACAGCTTCAGGAACACCAAGCAAAAGCAGCATTTTGCTCGGTGCTTTGAGCCTGTGTGTTTCTTTCTTGAGACCAAATGGTTACGGCATGAGTTTAGCTCCCACAGTGTAGAATGCAGGGTTGAACACTGTAATGCAGCTCCAGTCAGCATTCTACTTATTCACAGATATCATTAAATCTTACTTGTAGAAAAAATGTGATGAAGGAGACACCTCCAATTGCTAGGAATAACAGTGAAAAAAGTGTACTCTGACGGCGAATATGTTCTTTGTCATAATTAGCAAATACCTGTGTTGGGTAAAAGAAGGACAGTTTAAATGTGATTATTGCATAACAACGTATTCAGTAAATTTAGTACAGCAAGAAACAAGGCATTCATGATGTTGTGAAAATAAACTTTATCTGAAATTACTTTGTCTGAAGTTTCATTTAGGTTATAGATAACAGGGTAATGTTTCAGCATGCTGCTTGGAAATGAAACATGGGTTGCACACTTTGCAGAAACAATTTGCACCGATATCAACTAAGGTACAAACTGATTTGTTTCTGTGAAAGGTGTTTGTCCAGATAGTAAGTCTCCTCATTCACGGTGGCAAGAGTTCTTGCTTTGTGAGACAGTTATCCCAAAGACCAATTAAACAACAATCTGATATTGTGTATAAGCTATGATTCCATGAGTATGACTAAATCATCAACATCGCTGGGAACGTTCTGTCCCACAGACCTGCCAGAAGTGGCAGCACCATGGTATTACAGTCAGTAACAAGGTGCGCTGGAAATCTTCAACATTTGACTCTGGATGCAATGCCATTAAGTTAAATGTGGACAAGGAAGCCAACAGATGATTACCACTGACGCCCTGCCTCAGCTAATGAATCAGTACTCCTCCATGTTGAGCACCCTCTGGAGGGAATACTGAGGTTGGCAACGGCACATGCGTGCTCTGTCTGAGGAACTTCAATATCCATCGCTTAAATGTGGCTCACTTCTGCCATGATTTACTGAAGTGGTGAGGCATACAGAATGAGTAGGTGGCACAGAGACCATGCATGGTTAAGGATTTGGGGCTTGGCTGGATGAGACATTGCATGAAATAGTGGGAGTGACAGAGCTTGAGCCTTGATGGGAGGTGGCAGTAGTAGTAGAGATGGAGTGAATGTGAGGTACCACAGAGATAATTGTGACACACACCCTCACAGAAAACAGAATACGTGAATGTTGTATTGTGCTGAGGAACCATAGAAATGCAGGGAAACTCAATAATAGAACAAACTTAAAGGCTTTGTGCTTTAATGGACGATGCATTCAGAATAAGATAAGACAACTGATGGAACAAATTGAGGTAAATGAGAATAATCTCATAGCCATTATGGAAACATATTTACAAGCAGATCAAAACTTGGAATTTAACATTTGACCTTTTGGAGAGACAGGAGGGATAGAAAAGGTGGCAGGATAGCACTGTTAATGAAAGATGAAATGAGGACAGTTGTGAGAGATGATCTAGGCTTGAATGATGTAAAGTCCATTTGGGCAGATGTAAAAATCAGCAAGGGAAAGAAAACATTGGGAAGAGTAATACACCGGCCCCCAGACAGGAGCTACTGTGTGGGAAAGACTATAAAATCAACAAATAATAGCAGCATGTAAGAAGAATACAGCAATAATTATGGGTGACTTCAATCTTCATGTTGATTGGGTTAATCAAATTTGAAAGGGTAACTATGACAATGAAGTCCAAAAGTGGATAGTTTCCTAGAGCAAAATTTCATGGAAACAACCAGTTGAATGCTATCTTGGATATCTTGGATCTGGCAATGGGCAATGACGCAGGTTTAATAAATGACATCTAAGTAAAGGGTACCCTAGAAAGTAGTGATCATGACAGAATTTAATTTGCGGTTTGAGACTGAGAAACTTGGGGTAGAAACAACTGTGTTTATCCTAAATAAAGTGAATTACAATGAAATGAGGTTAGAGTTTGCTTATATGAGCTGGGCACACAGGTGAGCAGGAGTGATAGCAAGCAACATTTAAGGAGGTAATTCATGACTCTTAGCAAAAATATATCCCAGCAAGGAGGAAACATCCTAAAACATGGATAAACTAACCATAGCTAACCAAGGAAGTTAAACAGGTTATTAAGTTGAAAGAAATAGCACATGAGGAGGGCAAAGTCAGTAGACTGGGATAAATTTAGAATCCAGCAAAGACGACTAAAAAGACATTATAAACAGAGAAAATAAACTATGAGGACAAATTTGCGAGGAATATAAACACTGACAATAAGAACTTCTTTAAATATATAAGAATGAAGAGAGAGGTCAAAGTGCACACAGGCCTCATAGAAAATGAAGCTGGGGAGATGGTTTTGGTCAACAAGGAAATGGCAGAGGAGTTAAAGACTGACGCAAAATGTGTGCTTATGGTGGAAGATACTTCAAACATTTCATTACTTCAAAAGAATATGGAGGAAGAATTAAGTACCATCACCATCACTGGAGAAGTGGTATTAGACAAACTAATGGGTTTAAAGGCAGATAAGTCCCCTGCCCCTACTTAAGGCTGAGATCGATTCTTGATCAGTAGAGAAATCAAGGGTTACAGGTCAGGTAGGAAAGTGGACATGAGGAATGTCAGATCACCCATCATCACGTTGAATAGCAGAGCAGGCTCGAGGGGCCGAAATGACCTGCTTCTGTTCCTATTTCTCATTGTCTTATGGTCATAATGACCCGGATGGCAATTTCAGCCCAGGGGGTGCAGGGCCTGGTGTCAGGATCTCCTTGACTGGTGCTAGGGGAAGAGGACAGTTCCAGTTTTCCTTTGTCTGTTAAGTCTCGGGGAAGTGACATGAACTGTGCACGAGCAGCTGGTGCACCACCAACTTTTAAATGTAGTTCTGGCTCCAACAGCGAGACAGACAATATGATGAGCGTGGCACCACAGCGTTTGGTGCATAGGTAATGCGGTGAGATTCGGAAGATAGCATGAAAAAACCTGCTCTGAGAGAAGAGAAACCCACCATGAAACTTGCCAAAATTAATATGCAAGTGATTTTTGGTAAAGTTCAGCCCAAAGCCCTATTTTCTCCAGGATGTTTAATGATTCCTGGTCTCTGAATCATTATTTACTATTTGAATTTATATAACTTCAGTTAAGTCTTGTATAAAACCTATTTGCACTTGTACAATTTAACTAGAAAATGTTTGAACATTTTAAACTTACAGCAACAATTTCGGAAAATATCAGGGCAAATGCAGGCTGCAGGACACCATTTATGATGGAACAGAATGTTCCCAGAAGTATATAAGGCCATTCAGTCTTGTTCATTCTAAGAATATGCAGAAAGGACATGTTGGGAAGATTTTCATCCTGAAAAATAGAATAGTTTCATATATAGTTGTAATATGGAACATGGTTTCCAAATCTGCAATCTGTAAATGATTGAACTTCAGATTCTGTTAAAAAAAATGTTCATTTTTAAACCTAAAAATGGCTAAATGAATGTTTTAAATTTAATAAAAACAGAAAATGCTGGTAATACAGAGCAGAGGTAGATGCAGTTGTTTGCTCTTGTTGCAGATGTTGTTCTACTTCAAAGGTCCAAGCAGCTCCCACGTTGCAGGAAAGTCTGACAGTATAGCCTGAGGTAGCGGAAAAGGCAAATTTTTGAAAACTAACGAAAGCAAAATAGGTCCCGCAAGCAAAAGCCTTCCAGGCAAGGAAGGAGTTGTGTTGTTTCGGTATTTGAAGTTTTCTTAGTCTGTCAATTTTACAGAACCAATGTGCTTTCACTTGTTAATCCTTCAAGTTTTAGATAGCACTGGAATACCATTCATTGGCTGGGAAAGCCAGAATGCTGGGTTAAATTTCATTTTAATTGCCACTTAACATCTAAAAATAACAGACCTGACATTTACACCAGGATTTATCATGTGCCTCCAAGCAACCTCCAGTTAAAGGGGAGAATTGAGTGGGATTATACCAGATTTCTAATACACCGATATTTTTCATGATTGGACTTTCAAGCTGCACCAGCACCTGATTCCAAATGTTCTTCCCTTGCATGTTAATATTCTGCTTATTAACTCAGTTCTTCTCTCCAAACAAATGCTGCCAAACCTTCTGAGTGTTTCTAACACTTCCTGTTTTCACTTCAGATTTCCAGCATCTGCCATGGTTTGCTTTTGCAGTTTACAGCAACAGTGCAAACAATTTCTGATCATATTGTAGACTGACAATGGGGATACAAGTGAAATAACTTGCATGAATAATCACAAAAACCAACAATTGATTACTGGCTGACATTTAGTAATTATGAAGATAATTTAAAAACAGTATCACAAATTTCCACTTCCCACACTACCCATCATTGTGCCCTCTTAAGACTGTTAAGCCAATGGAGTACCAATGTTGAACCCAAATCCCACTGAGAATTCATTGTTCTCAACCCTAATACCAATAAATCTCAAACTTCTGTGAATAATGAATGCTTTATATTAAATTAAACATTTGAAAAATCATATCGTATAGTTAGCTACTACAAGATGCACTGCAGAAATTCACTCGAGATCCTCAGGCAGCACTTTCCAAACCCATGACCACTTCCAACTAGAAGGATAAGCGCAGCAGATACAATGGGAACACGACCAACTGCAAGTTTCCCACCATGCCACTCACCATCATGACTTGGAAATATATCGCCACTCCTTCACTGTCGCTGGGTCAAAATGCTGGAATTCCCTCCCTAAGGGCATTGTGGGTCAACTCACAGCAGGTGGAATGCAGCAGTTCAAGGAGGGAGCTCACCACCACCTTCTCAAGGGCATCTATGAATGGGCAATAAATACTGGCCAGCCAGCGTCCCCACATCCCACAAAATAAATAAGGAAAAGAAGCCCAAATACCACTGAACTCAATTAACAAAGAGACACGAAACGAATTTCTCTTACTGCTTTGAATTATTAACTTTTCAACTACAGTAGGACAGAAAGACAATACAAGATAAAGATTTATGATACTTATATAGGCTGACTAGAAGCATCAGAAGTAATAAAATTCCAAGATGGGATATTAATGCACCACCTAAAACAGATTCTTAACTAAACTATAGAGGCCTGTACCTGTGGAACATCAGCATCCTTATTTTCTGTAGCTGTTCCTGGCTTTTTCATGCTAGCACGTGTTGACTGTCTTCGCAGAGGCTTTGCGCCAACAGTCTTGGGTTCAGCTTCATTTATCTCAATAGCCAATTCGTCCGTCTCATTGTCTTCATTCCTAAATGTCTAAAAACAAATTACATCACATTTTAAGTTTTTAATTTTATTTAAGCAAATTAAACGTATGCGCGCACATCTAGTGAAAATTTAATTCTGAAACCTTTTCAGAGATGTTATTACTCTTCTTCAGCAAGTGGGACTTGAACTCATGTCTCCTGGTTCAGAGGTAGGGACACTACCACAGGAAAACTTTCCACATTCATACATGCTTTAAATCAATAGTTAAAGTCATCCATGCATTTAAAGAGGTAATTAACTTCGAAGAGTACCTGCATAGTCACCAATGCATGATAAATTCCTTTTGCCTCCATCAGTTCTTCATGGGTTCCTATCTCTGAAATGACACCATCCTGTAATCCTGCAATGATGTCTGCATTTTGGACTGTTGACAGACGGTGAGCAATAACTATAGTAGTGCGGCCTTTGCGTACCTTTCAGAAAATACAGGGGATGTTTAGATCGTGACACATATCAATATTCATGCTTCCAGCCCAGTGCTTGTGTAGCTTCCTTACAGAAATATGTAGCTGTTTCTTAAAAATCTTTGCACAACAATGCTCCCGATGCTTTTAGGGAGAGATGGGCACCGTGGGGTGCCTTGTATTTTGATTTCTTCCCTATCCCCTTAACTCTCTTTATGTAAGCATTGCCCTTATCTGGCTTTGCTTGTGACTGGTTCACTGGTCACATAGGTGTTTTCCTGGTGGTGGAAATATTGAATAAAGGTTTTGCATAATGGTGTCTTTACTGAGTCATTGCACACACAACCACGGGTGACGTGGGGAAACGTAAGCACTTTTTAAAAAAACGTAAACAGTGGATTCAGAGAGTCTCCAGGTTTCAGGGAAAGAAAAGTCTTTGTAAATCCTTGCCACAGTTAACAGCACTCTTTACCTGGAGGTGTGAAAATGGTATGTTTGAGCCCCAAAGCAAGAGGAGATCTGATTGTGCAGTTGGGATGAAATGTCCGCACAGCATTCACAGAATTATAAAACCAGCTGGCACTAAAGCAGCACATTCACCTACCCACGGTAACTCTGTCAAATTGGTATCCAATTAGTCTCATGCTTCCATTCATTTTCCTTAACCCTGCAAATCTTTCCTTTCAAAATAAATGCTTATATTCGCACCTTCAAACACTACTACCAAAAATAATTTAACTCAACTTTCCTGTTACTTGTGAGATCCCAATGTGTGCAAGATGGAGTAGAAGGAAGCTGGTCTGTTGGTGGATGAGACTCACTTGAATTGACCAACATTCTGGTGTATCAAATAGCCTACGCTGTAGAGAGGACTTTAAACTTAATTGGTAGGGTCAGGGCAGGGGATGGTGGAAATACATAGGCATACAAAGCAAAAGGATATAAAAGCATTGCAGAGGTGCTTTAAGGTGAAGATACTAAGAGTGGGATAGGATGGAGCAGAAGCAGAAACATTAAAAAAGTAGCAAGGCAGAGGAAATGTAGTAAAAAGGCAAAATTAATAGCTTTTTCCTGATTACATGTAGTATTCAGAATAAAATTAATGAATTAATGGCACAAAAAGAAGGTTTTAGCTAGGATCTTATGACAAGGAGGTTAAAGCTGGGAACTAAATATTCAGGGATACTTGACTTTTTGAAAGGACAGGCAGGAAGGAAAGGTTAGAGGAATGGCTTTATGAGTAAGGGATGGATAAGTCAAACAGCAGGATCTCGGATTGGAAAATGTAGAATTCATATTCATGGAGGCAAGAAATAATGAGGGGAAGGAGTCATTGGTGAGAGTAGACCATAAGCCTCACAACAGCAGCTATACTGTAGGGCTGAGAATTGAATTGAATTGAATTAGCTTTAAATAAATCAGGAGATAATAAGAACATATAAAAAGTACAGTACATGAATCATGGGAGAATTTAATTTTCATGCAGACCGGTAAACCAACTGGCAGAGATGATCACAAGAAATAATTCAGAGTGTGTATTTGGGACAGTTTCCTAGAACAATATGCTGCGGATCTAACCAAGGATCAGGCCATTTTGGTTCTGGTAATGTGAAATGAGGCAGGTTTAATAAACAATATCACAGTGAAAGATCCTCAATGTTACAATGACCACAATAAGGTAGGATTTAGCATTCATTTTGAGCAAGAGGAACTCGGGTCAGAAACAACTATGTTAAACTTAAATGAGGGTAACTACAAAGTAATGATGGCTGAGTTGGCTGGAGTGAACTTGGAAAGCGGATTAGCAGAGAAGACAGTCGATGAACAATAGCAGATATTTAAGAAAATAGTTCATAACTCACAACAGACATATAAGCCAGCAAGGAAGACGGATTCTATGATGAGAATAAACCAACCATGCTTAACCAAGAAGGTTACGGATAAAACCAAACTGAAAGACAAAACATGCTGTGTGGCTAAGATTAGTTATACCCTGGAAGAATGAAAAAAGATTATAAAATCTATCAAAAGATGACCAAAACAAAAAAAAATCTTTGAGGGTAAACTAGCAAGAAATACGAAATGGACAGAAGAACTCCTTTAAATATGAAGAAATAATGAAAGAAGCTAAACTGAACATACGCCCCCTAGAAAATGAGGCTTGAGAAATATTAATGGGGAAATCAGGAAAAGAAAAATGATTGAATAAATACTTTGCGTCACTCGTCATGGTAGAAGATGCTGTTAGCGTTCCAAAAATATTAAATAATTAAGGGACAAAATGTGGGTTGTGTGTTGAAGTAAGTAAAACAAAACTGTCACTACAGACAAAGAACTAGCAACGTCAACGTGGCTAAAGTCCAATAGGTCCACTGAGCCTAATGGATTGTGTCCTATGGTATTAAAGGAAGTAGCGAGAGAAGATGGATGCATTGGTTGGAGTCTTCCAAAAATCCTTAGATTCTGGAGAAGGATTGGAAAACTGCCAATGTAACAGCCTAATGCAAAAAGAGAGGGGGACAAAACCAGATAGGCTGGTTAGCTTAATGTCTGTCACTGCAAAAATATTAGAGAGAGCATTTAGAGATGCATGACAAATATACAGACTAAACAAAGCTTCATGAAAGGGAACTTATGCATGACAAACACATTAGAATTCTCTGAGGAGGTAACAATCAGGATAGATAAAGGGGAACCAGTAGCTATAATACATTTCGATTTCAGAAAGGTATTCAGTAAGAAGTTACGTCCAGTAAGATATTACATGTAAGAGTACATAGTGTGAGGGATTGTATATTGACATGTGTAGAGGATTGGTTAATTGATAGAAAACAGAGTTGGAATAATGAGGGCATTTTCAAGTTGGGAGTGGAGTGCCACAGGGATCAGTGCTGGGTCTCAACTTTTTACAACGTATGTTAATGACGTGAATGAGGGAAGTGAATGTACTATCACCAGGTTTGTGGATGACACAAAAATAGGAGGGAAGGCAAGTGGTAAGGATGACACAATGAGTCTACAGAGTGGACTGACCTATCCCCTCCCTAACTCCCCACCTACACTCACCTTTACTGCTCCATCCCCGCCTCTTTGACCTGTCTGTCTCCTCTCCACTATGTTCTTCTTTATCCATCTTCTATCCGCCTCCCCATCTCTCCCTATTTATTTCAGATTTAAATAAATCAGGAGATAATGAGAACATATAAAAAGTATAGTCCTCTCTCCCTATTTATTTCAGATTTCCCCTCCCCCATTTCTGAAGAAGGGCATGGGCCCGAAACGTCAGCTTTCCCGCTTCTCTGATGCTGCCTGGCCTGCTGTGTTCATCCAGATCTACACCTTGTTATCTCAGATTCTCAAGCATCTGCAGTTCCTCCTATCTCTATTACAGAGGAATATCGACAGGTTATAATTTTCAATGCTATTATCTTCTCAAGGGTGACATGGTTGCTCAGTGGTTAGCTCTGCTGCCTCACAGTGAAAGGACCCAAGTTCGATTCCAGCCTCGGGTGACTGTCTGTGTGGAATTGGCACATTCTCCCCGTATCTGCCTGGGTTTCCTCCCGGTGCTCTGGTTTCCTCCCACAGTCCAAAGGTGTGCAAGTTAGGTGGATTGGTCATGCTAAATGTGTCTAGGGTAGGAAATGCAGGGATAGGGTAGGGGGACGGTCTGGATGGGATGCTCTTCAGGGTGCCATTGTGGACTCGACGGGCTGAATTGCCTGCTTGCACACCGTAGAGATTCTATGATATGAAGTGAGTGGACAAAATCTTGGCAGATGGGATACATGAAAATATCCTTTGACAGGAAAAGCAGAAGAGTTGAATATTATTTCAACAGAGAAAGGCTGCACAAAGCTGCAACACAGAAGGATCTTGGATGCTTGTACATGAACCACACAAAGCTAACATGCAAGATTAACAGGGTAACAGGAAAGGCAAATAGATTGTTAGCCTTTACTTCATTGGGAATGGACTACAAAAACACTTTTCTAAAACTATCTAAAGCACTAGTTAGACCACAACTACAACACTGTGAACGGTTTTGGTCTCTTTATGTAAGGAAAGATAGAATGGCACTGGAGGCAATCCAGGGAAGGTTCGCTATGTTGATCCTGGATATGGAGGGACCGTCTTAAGAGGAGCAGATGAGTGAGTTAGGCCTATTCTCCTTGGAGTTTAGAAAATTAGGAAGCAACCTTACCAAAACATACAAGATTCTTAGTGGGGGTTGATAGGTAGATGCGGAGAGGTTATTCCTGTCTGTGGGAAAGTCTAGGACCAGAGGGCATAATCTCAAGATAAGGGGCCACCCACTTAAGGCTGATAAGGAAGAATTTCAACTCTCATAGGGTAGAAATTATTTACTACAGAAGGCAGTGGAGGCTAGGTTGTTAAATATACTGAAGACTGAGATAGTTGGATTTTTTTAATCAATAAGGGAGTCAAAGCCCTTGGGGAAATGACACAAAAAGTGGAGATGATGATCACAGCAGCCATGATCTTACTGAATGGCAAAGCAGACTCAATGGCCCAAATAGCTTACTTTGGTCGCACGTCATAAGATCTGATATTTGCCCACATACAAATCACTGTCCTTCAAAATAGTATCTTCTTAATTATTTCATGGGATGTGACTGTTGTTGGCAAGACCAGAACTTGTTGGAAATCACTAACTGTCCTTCAGAATCTCACGGTGAGCCACCCGTTAAGGTAGTCAAAGCAGTGAAAACTAGTGATAGTGGAATGGAAAGTTTTTTAAGAACCAGCAGCAGATGACTAAAAACAAGCAAAAAAGGAGAAAACTCATTATGAAAACAAATTGACAAGAACTATAAATATATATATATATAGCAAACAAACAGCTACATAAAAAGAATGAAAGTAGCTAAAGCAAGTGTTGATCCCCTGAACGATGTTACTAGGGCAATGATATCAGGGAAATGGTAGATAATTTAAACTAATATTTTGCATCTGTCATCACAGTGGACGACACCATAAATATCCCAAAAGATATCAGATAAGCAAGATACTAACGGGGCCACAGATCTGTTAACAGCCTATATCACGAGAGTCAATGTATTTGACAAACTGAACGCACGCTAGGATGTGATGGCCTGTATCCAAGGCTTTTAAATGAAGTGGCTGCAGAGATAGTGGAAACATTGGTCAAAACATTCCAGACTGTTGTTTTCAGTGAAAATGCAACTCCCCATCTACTACTTTTGTTACAAATAAAGAGTCAAGGGACCAGGCATCTCCGTTCACTCAAATGCTGATTTGCAATGCAGAGTGACACCAACCGTGTGGGTTCCATTCTCACATCGGCTGAAGTCACTGTGAAGGTCCCACCTTCTAAACCTGAAGTGTGGTTACTCTCAGGTTAAACTCACCACCAATCGTCTCTCTGTGATAAGACTGCAGCCCTCTGACACTATGGTGACTTTACCTTTACAAATGAGGAATACAGTTACCTCAATTCTTGTCGTTCCTCAACCATTACCACAACAGCATTTCAAGACAAAACTGTAAAAGTGGGCAATCCTTCCAATGAAAGAAACCTCTCAATTGCAGTCACACAATTAAACTAGCATTAGCTAAATTAAAGAAAGAACAGTTATTACCTTATCAAGAGCAGCTTGAACAGTAGCTTCACTCTCAGCATCCAAAGCAGATGTAGCTTCATCCAGCAGCAGAATCTTGGGATTGCGCACCAGAGCACGTGCTATAGCAATTCTTTGCTTCTGGCCTCCGCTCAGTTGTGTGCCTCTTTCTCCAACTAACGTTTCAAATTTCTGCAGAAAATTTCAAGATCAGAGTTAGTGACACAATATACATGTCTATTGATGAAGAAAAAGTTAAAATAAGTAAGCCTCTTTTAAGAATGATTGGGTGTCTCAAACTATCAAAGGTCATTTTCTCCTTTGGATGAATCCAGAACTAAAGGGCAAAAACAATGTTAAAAAATGAGGACGTGAGAAGAATGTTTTTTCTCTGAGGGTTGTACACAGTGGAACTCTCTGGCCTAGAAGGCAATGGTGACTGGATCATTGAATATTTTTATGACGGCAGTACGTAGATGGCTGTTAGACTAAGCAATCAAAGATTATTGAGGTAGATCGAATTTGGAATTTAAAACACAACAAGATCAACCATGATTTTAATGAATAGTGGAGTATGCTAAAGGGGCTGAATGGTCTATTTCTAATCATAATTTATATATATATATCTGTGTGTACTATAGCCAGAATGTTGTCTGTATATATAGCAGCTCAGCCTCAGGTCTGCAGCATCACAGATCCAGTCTTCAGCCAATTCATCTCTCTTTGTGAGATTATGAAATGTTTGCTGGTACTAGATACCCTTCATTTGATCCCTTGGGTGGTGGCAATGGTAGAATGAGGAATGGATGTGCCAGACCAAGAGGTTGCAGATTATGATTGAATTCTGCTGCTACTGCTGCTGGAGGCCCACAGTGTCTCATGGATGCCCAGTCTTGAGTTGCTGGATGTATTTGAAATCTATCCTATTCAGCAAGGTGGTAGTGCCACACATCACAATGAGTGTATTCTCAGTGTGAAAGTGAGACTTCATCCCTGTCAGAATTTCATTCCATGGACAGATGTATCTGCTGTAGATGGATTGGTGAGGACATGGTAAAGTACATTTTCCATCTTGTTGGTTCCCTCACCACCTACCAGACACAATGTAGCAGTTAGGTCCTTTAAAGATTCAGTGAGCACAGTTAGTTAGAATGCTACCAAGGAACTCCTGGTAATTGATTCTGATGTCCCCACTCAGAATACCTTACCAGCCTCAGTGCCAACACAGGTAGTGTTCAACATGGAGGAGAACTGACTCATCATCTGAAAGGCAAGGCAGTGGGTTATTGGTGGTAACCAGCTGGAGGTTTCCCTGACTATATTTGACCTGCGTTATGATTCCAACTAATGTTATTGCTGGACAAGTCAGATCCCAGATCAAAATGTGACTTGATAGATTTTTGTTTAATTGGTTGTAACGAGGTGGTCTTTCACTGAAAAACAAATAACCAAAACTGCAGATTTGGTTTTAACAATAAAACAAACGCTTATTGTGGAAAAGAAATTGAATAAACCAAGCCACTTACATATACTACAAATGTAATGATCTTGAAACTCACAGTAACACACAGACCTGCTAAAAACATCAGAGCCCTTTTATAGTAACATAACGGTTGTTTTAATTCTCAGTCTTGAGAATCTGATAGCACACCCACACCTCCTTGAGTAGCTACGCAACTGAGTTTAGACCATTTTTTTAACCTCGAATAACCCCTTCAGGATTTTAACCAAACAATTCTGGTCTTGAAATTCTCAAATAAACTCCTTACACTGAGGTAACCTATTTCTTAACAGTTCTGAGATAGTAGGGACTGCCAATGCTGGAGAATCTAAGATAACATGAAGCATTTCTGAAGAAGGGTCCAGACCCAAAATATCAGCTTTCCTGATCCTCTGACGCTGCTTGGCCTGCTGTGCTCATCCAGCTCTACACCGTGTTATCTTTTAACAGTTCTAAACCATCTCCTTTCTTCAGGAACTGTTTTACACATCCAGCTTTGACCCGGACTTCTGCAAAATGGAAAACAAAATGGCTTACAAAGCTGGGGCTGGATGAACACAGCAGGTCAAGCAGCATCACAGGAGCAGGAAAACTTGACGTTTCGGGCCTAAACCCTTCATCAGAAAAGAAAAGAT
>JAHRHZ010000014.1:66123548-66238881 GCA_024137785.1 Ginglymostoma cirratum
AGGGTTTAGGCCCGAAACGTCAAGTTTTCCTGCTCCTATGATGCTGCTTGACCTGCTGTGTTCATCCAGCCCCACGCTTGTTATCATTGTAAAGAGATTTGCTAAAGCTGTTGAGGTAAATTTAATTTGATTGGCAGGGAGATGGGATCCTGACAAGCAGTTCAGACAGGAGATCAGCTGAAATGGAATTAGAAGATAAAACAACAGGTTGTGGTCCCAGGTTATGTAGTAAGCCATTTTCATCAGAGCACAATGAACCTGTGGAATTTTCTACCACAAAGGCTGTGACAGGAAAGTCACACAATTTACTTAAGAAATAGATGGAATTCTAGAGGAGAAAGTGTGAAAGAGGTTACTGGAGAGAAAAATATGATGTTGAGATCAGTCATGATTATGTTGAATAGTGGAGTGGGCTCAATGGGTCGAATGGCCTACACCTGCTACTGTTTTGTGTGTTTTCTTGTAAGAGTCCAGTTCCCGTTTGGAAGGAAAAAGTAACCTGTTGCATGGAGTTTTGTGAATAAAGCTATATCGACCAACTGATCTCTGCCTTTTCTTCGGCTAGATGGTTGTTAACCAGATGAACATTCCAGTCAGACACCAATATGTAAATTAAGTGCTTAATGTTTACTGAAAAAACCATTCTACAAATTAGTTCTCCATGGAATGGGAAGCTTTGGGTCTGTCCTGCTCAAAATCCTTCAAAATCTCTTGTAGGTGTTCATACAAAGAAAGCTGTGAACATATGAAAAAGAGAGTCAGGAGGAGAAGGAATGATCACTGAGTTCACAAACACCCATCCCAACCCTGCAGCCCACTGGAACCTCACTGCTGGGAGTTAGCTGAGGACTGCTAACACAAAGTAGCTCCTTTCTGACTTGATTTGACTGTGGAGACATAACCAAATAAGGAACTGTCCTGAGGATTAACCAAGGTTATTCTTTGAGTCTCCAGTTTAGGACATACGTAAAGCAATATGTAGCAATGAGCCTCATTTGGCTCTAGGCTAATTTATACCCCATGTGGTTGAAATGGGAAAGAGAAACAAACAAAATAAGAATTAGAATAAGGAGAACAGAAAAACAACTTTTAGAATCATAATCCTTACAGGCATTTCTCAGTGTTTAACATTGCATGAAATGTCACTTACTGTTAGCACTATTCCAATTGTATAATTATCAGTCAGTATCAGGGTACTTCCATACCAGAATGCCAGAGCATACGATGCATAGATGATTAAGAAGGTGAAACCCACCGCTACATTGCTGCTAAGTGACTTTTTGATTCCAACTTTCTCAGCTTCAATCAATTTCTCCTGATACCTTTATGAAAAAAAGTGAATATAATTTGTAATGGGCACAATAATCCAACCACTACACCACTCTGGTTCATCTTTACAACAGGGTAAATGAGAAACTTTTCAACCACTTAATTTTGTTCTGATCTAACTGGGACACAGAGTTAGAAAAACTACATTCTAAGATATAGCGTAGAGATGTTTCAGACAGAGAACACAAAAGTTCAGGTAAAAATTCACTGCCTGCAAGTTATCCTGATGAACAGATTTAGCTTCCAGTCAAGCAGCAAGGAACCTGGAGCAGGTAAGAAGCTGCAATTGCAACAGGAATTTGAGGGGTTGATGTGAATGGGATGCAATCCCTATCCTGGGTGAGGGTGGGATTGAGGAGTGATGGTGACTGGTACCTGATTTTAATGTATTTTGATTGTCAACTCCCCAAATCCTAGGTATGGGCCAGCTGTCTATCCCCCACCTTCCCATAATCTTTAAACATCAAAGTAGGCATGTTGAAGGTGAATTGAGTTGGATTTGGGATCTCGTCTTAAAATTCAACATCTCACCTCAACCCAAACCATGCAATTGTCAGGGTTAAAATTCAGCCCCCAAAGAACGGGAAGCTAAAAAGCAGTGTAAATTTTGCCTAATTTTAGAAAATGGTCTTATGATAAGTACCAACGAATGCTGATTCTCAGTTGTTTGATATATGTCCATTATAAATGTTCACATAGCAAATGGAGAATAATGAGGGAAAATGTGAAGTTGTTCAGTTTGGAAGGGAAAACAAAAGAACAGAATATTACTTAAATGGAAATGAACTGCAGAAAGCTGCAACACAAAGGGTCTTGGGGATACTTGTACATGAAACACAGAAAGCTAACACTCAGGCGCAGCAGGGAATCATGAAGGCTAATGGAATGTTGGCCCTTATTTCAAGGAGTTTGGAGTATAAGAGTAGGGACGTCTAACTGCAAAAGTGCAAGGTGCTGGTGAAATCACATCTGAAGTATTGTGAGCTGTTTTGGTCCCTTAATTTATGGAAAGATACCATTTCATTGGAGGCAGTTCAGAGAGGGTTCACTTGGATGATCCCCGGTGTGGAGGGACTGTTTTATGAGCAAAGGCTAAACAGGTTGAGACTCTACTCATTGGAGTTTAGAAGAACGAATGTTGATCTCATGAAACATACAGGATTCTTAAGGGGCTTGACAGGGAACATGCTGAGAGGATGTTTCCCCTCATAGGAACAGAAAGCACAACCTCAAAATAAAAGGGGTACCAATTTAAGACTAAGATGAGGAGGAATTTCTTCTCTCACTGCCTTGGAACTCCTTGCCACAGAGAACTGCATGGGCACAGTCCCTGTGTATATTTAAGATTGAGATAGATAGATTCTTAATCAGTAAAGGAATCTAGGGTTAAGGAGAAATGTGGAAACGTGGACTCGAGGAATGTTGGATCATAAATGGCGGATCAGGCTTGAGGGGCCAAATTGCCTACTCCTGTTCCTATTTCTTATGGTCTTATTCAGATTGTTCAGAACCCATTCTTTTGCCGCTAGCCAAATGTAATTCTAAATTCATGCATCAAATTAGGACTGTCATTTCCAACCAATATAATTTCAATTTTATCCAGGAAAACACTGCAACAGAACTGGTGAAAACAAATACAGATCTCAATGGGGCTCTTAGGGCACTTGTGATGCAGTGGTAATATCCCTACCTCTTGGAACAGGGGGCCCAGGTTCAAGTTCCACCTGCTCCAGAAGTGTATAATACCATCTCTGAACAGATTGATTAGAAGATTTCAACAATGGGACTGTACATGATAAGTAAAACTTTTCATACAGATTTTGGAATATGGGTTACCAGTTGCCTCTCATTGAAATGTATTCATGTATATGGGAGGGAAAATAACAGACAAAAGGTTAGCATAAAAATAGCAAAAAAAAAAGAAAGACTGCTCCATTTTCCAAGGTTTAAGTCTATATAATAAATGCCTGCATTTGGCAATGATACACAATCAGGGGCTGTACAACTCTCATAAATCCCACTGTAAATTCATAGTTTTTGTGCCATCAGGTACCGTCAACTCTCAGGAACATAAACAAAAAGTCTAACCTTGCAACTTCTTTCTTTTGTCCTCCAAAAGCTACTACAGTCCTGAAACATGACAATGCCTCCTCAGCCACAGCTCCAGCTTTTGCATAAGCATTTTGTTCTTGTTTTGTGAATGAAGTCAACAACTAAATCATTTAAAGAAAGAAAAATTATCTCATGACTCATATCCTTTAAGAAAACATAAATGTTAGTGGTCAGACATCATAAAAATACAAGAAAGTGTTATTTATTTGACTGTAGTTCATCTCAACAGTGGCTATTGATGTTACACCCGAATTTGACAGCTGTTTAACCACAGGAGGGTATGGGAGGGCAAAGAGGGAAGATTTCACACCAAACAGGATTCAATCCCTGTACAGTCAAACGATTCAATGTCTCTCGTCAAAATCCCTTGACTCAAGGCTCTTCCAACTTTAAGTGTCGGAAGAGCCTCTAAACTGTGCATAACTAATATACACATCAGTTGAGAGTTCTGAGGAAGGGTCCCTGGGCCCGAAACGTTAACTCTGATTTCTCTTCACAGATGGTGGACAGGCTTTGGGGAGACAGGAAGTGAGTTCTTAGCTGCAAATTTCCTAGCCTCTCACCTACTCTTGTAGCCACAGTATTTATATGGCTGAAGACAAATTTCTGCAGCTGCTGGAAATTTGAAAAACCCAAATTGCTTTGTCCTGGATGATGGCTCTGATATGATTAACACACTATTTGACATCATCATAATCCCATTACTCTAAATCTCCCTTCCAAGTACTTATCCACCTTCTATCTCCTCTTCATAATCATAGAATCCCTACAGTATGGAAACAGGACCTTCAGCCCAACAAGTCCACACGACCCTCACAGTATCCTACCCAGACCAATCCTCACACACTATGGGCAATTTAGCATGGTCAGTTCCACCTAGCCTGCACATCTTTGGATTGCATTGTTGGATTTCCCCAGAGGAAACCTACACACACACGGGGAGAATGTCTGTGTGGAGTTTGCACAGTCGCCCGAGGGTGGAATCAAACCCAGGTCCCTGCCGCTGTGAGGCAACAGTGCTAACCACTCAGCCACCACGCTGCCCAAAAGTGGTAATCTCTGTTGTGCTTTGACTGGTCTCCCGGAACTGTTTCTCGTCATATTATGAGGTCCAGAACATTTTACATTCTCCCTTATTTCAGTGGGAATGTTTATTTCCTGACTGGTTGTTGAGTTTTCTTCCTTTTCTGAGAAATAGTTCCACATTTCTATTGCTTTCTTGTTCAATAATATAAATGCGTTATAATTTTTCCTTTTTATCCCATGAGCTTTTGCAACTCCATATGATTTTGGTTGTTGTGTTTTACAATGATCATTCCTTTCTGCTTGAAGGCTTATTCATACTTGCTCAGAGTGTAGCTCTGGTAAATCTTGTGATATGAACCTTTTATTGAAGGTTAGAGGCCAGTTGTCTCGTTGCTCCTCACTCTGCTGTTTCACTCTATTGCGGTCATTGAGTGATGCTAGCTTGTAACTTCTGAGACAGAGAAGGAAATTGTGTCTTCAATATTAATGTAATTATATTTGGGTGCAAATCTCTTCAACTGCTCATTTGCAAACTGGGGGGGGGGCGCATTTTCTGATACCACAATTTTCCAGAATCCCGTATTTGAATAGATTCTCTTTAGTAAATTTACCAATGCCACTGCCATGATTTTGCATGGACAGTTTACTTCACCTGCCATAATAGTGTATGATAATGATGAAGTTCTTGCCACACAAATGAATCTTCCTTAGGCACTCCCACAGCCTTAATGGGAAAGGTGAGCAGATAGCAGTGTTGTTTTCTTCTCTAGACCGTGCTCCACTTACAGAATGTAATTAGCACCCAATTCCTGTATTAAGTGAGTGTTACCTATCTGCCTGTTACGCTCTTACACAGCACTTTGTAATGCTCAAATTACCCTCAAATAATTCTCTAAAAAATCTCATGTTAAAGATTTATCGGCATAAGTAATCTCTTGTTGAAGACTAACAAATCATCAATGACAGTGATATATCTGTGTTATTCAATGTACTCATGTCGTATGGGTTTTTTAGGTACATAGTTTGGCTACCCTTGAAGACAGTGCTTCCTGATTGTGATAAATTCTTCATCCTGTTCTTTTGCTTCTCCCATCTCCTGCAGCTTTTATTCTGTAGTTGATAAGTGTTGAGTAACTCCTGAAGTATAAGCTTTAAATTCTTCAATTAAGTTGAAATCTGCTTGGTCTGTTGCATTTGTTGTTATTTGGTACTTCTTCTGTACACATTCAGTCATTGCGTCTGGTCTGTCCTACCACACCTCATGTAGTTCAGTCTGAACCTTTGAATTCTGGGTGACAGCTACTTCCTTTGTATTCAGAAGAGAGACCAATGGTTCATGGTCTGTTTCCATCTTGAACTGTAACTTCATCATATACTTTGAAAATTTTTCAAATGGTCGCTAATGGTTCTTTATCAATTATAGTATAACACTGTTCTGTCCCTCTTAGTGATCTAGAGGTATAGAGATTAGTTTCCGATTGCTAACTTTGTGGAACTGAAAGTGCACTGCTTCTAATCCTGCTAAAGATGCATCAGCTTCCACTATGGTTGGTAAATGTGGATCATAGTGTGCTTTAAGTTTTGAAGTGATCAGGAGTTGCTTGATTTTGTCAAAAGCAATTTCCAGGCACTATTGTGGACCCTTGTGTAGGAGCTATCTCAAAGGCTTGTTAACTTCTGCTGCATTTGGCAAAAAACTTGTCCACTGATTCACCATCGCAAGGAATCTTTGAAGTTTTGCGCTATTCCTAGACAGTGGGCTTTCTCTAATACCTTCAGTTTTTTGCTGTTCTAGCTTAACGCCTGTAGCTTTGGTAATGTACCCATGAAATTATATCTTCAATCATGCAACCTCTAATTTCCCCTTCAGCATTAGACTTGCATTGAGAAGGGTATGCATAACTGTTTCAGTTCTCTGGTCATGTTCTTGAATCCATTGATTAGTATACCACACATGTCGCATAGTATTCCATCGATACCTTTCAAGGAGTTTTTAATAATTTTCAAAATATTTCTGGCATGGGATCAATTACAAATGGTAATCTGTTAAAGGCACAGCTCCCTAAAAGTGTAACAAATACGTTCTAGGCCCAACCACCTTCAGCTGCTTCATCAACAACCATCCCTCCACCATAAGGTCAGAACTGAGGATGGTTGTCGATGATTACACAATGTTTACATCTATTCATGACTGCTCAGATACTGAAGCCATCCAAGTTCAAATGTAGCAAGATCTGGACAATATGTAGGCTTGGGTTGAAAAGTGACAAGTAACAATTGTGCCATACGAGTGTCAGGGCATCTCCAACAGAAGAAAATCTAATCACACTTAGGAGTTCAATGGCATTACCATCACTGAATCCCTCATTATCATAATTCTGGGGGGTTACCTTTGATCAGAAACCAAACAGGACCAGCACATAACTACTGTGCCTATAGTGAAGGTCAGAAGCAAGGAATACTGCAGCGAGTAACTCACCTCTTGGCTCCCCTAAAGCCTGTCCAACATCTATAAGGCACAAAGCAGGACAGTGATGGAATGCTCTCCACTTGCCTGAATAAGCATAGCTCCAACAACACCCAAGAAGCAGGACACTAACTGGGATACTGCAGCTGGCTTAAGTGGGACTCAATCAACTACCTTCAACATTCACTCTTTTCACCACCAGTGATCGCAGTGCATATGAGCACAGTGTGTGGTACAGTAACTCACTGAGGGCTTTCTGGTTGCACCTTCCAAACTCTCAACCTCTATATTTAGAAGGACAAGGACATGGATGGATGAGATGGATGGGATCACTACCATCTGCAAATTTCCCTTCAAGCCACATATTATCTTAACTTGGAACCATATCACCACTCCTTCACTGTAATTTGGTCAAAATCCTGGAACGGCCTTTCTAACAGCAGTGTGGGTGTTCCTTCCCTCCAAGGACAGGACCAGTTGAGGAGGACAGAGCACCATCACCTCTCCAAGGAGGAGAGAGAAAGGGAGGGGAGGGGAGGAGTGGAGAAGAAAGGAGGAGAGAGAGGAGAGGAGAGGAAGTAAACTTTCTGGAGACTTCATTCAAAGGTAATTGCCAAAATCCACTGTTACCGTCCGGATTGAAGAAGACACCGCTTTATTCAACCAAGTTAAATCCAAACAGATTCTTATCAAACCATTTCACTTTGGCATTGAATTCATACCTGCATATCATCTTACCCTGCAGGCATAGTGATTAGTGAAATCACTCCATTCTTTAGCTTACACTCTTATTTCTTGCACATCCCCAATGGATATGCAGCTTTTCTCTTTTCTCCTCATTCAATGATGTAATTCAATCCAATTTCCCCAGTCCCTGGAACAATGTTGGGAACTCATTTCAAAATTCACTTGTTTGGTCTGCTATCGCAAGCAAATCAACCTTACAGATTAAGTTAGGCTTTAAGTATGTTCTCCTGCTCGGTAGAGGATATCCTTTGATTCTGAATGCCAAAGAGAGGTTCCACGATTTCACTTTCCTTGCTTCTGTACCTTGCCGTGAATTGGCCTGTTGCATTAAGGATTTTCCTTCAGGACTTTTAATTCATAGAGGAAGACACTACTTTTATTCGTTTGAACAAATTTAGTTGGTCTGACAATATGAGCTCATGTACTGATTTTAAATTCTGTGGGGCGGCATCTATTTATTTCCATTCTGACACTCCAGTATTTGTTTTCAGATAATTGGTTTCACCTAACAAAGGTTCCTTACTGGTCTTATAGTTTTTCAAACTCTTGATTGTGCCAATACTTTAAAGATTTTTTTCACTTTTGCTTGGCCGTTATCTGTATTTAAAACTAACAGGGTCTTTAATAATTATCCATTTTTCCGCAGTTGTGGCATTGTGGTCCCCCACTGGGAAGTCTTCCTGATTGTGTGACTTGTCCGTACTGCATCAAGGAAGTTTCATGGTATATTAACTGCATTAATTTCCCTTCAAGCATTTACCCTGTTCTGTTTTCCTCACGATCTGTTCCACTTTCACTAGGATTAAATCCTCTTTAGCCAAGAGGTCTTACAAGGCTTCTTTTGCTACTTCAACTATGATCTGGTCACAAAATTAATTCTGTGTTCAACCTCTTTGAAGTGTGATTCTCTGCCACCCTATAAAGATCAGTAACAAACCAAAAAAAAATCTGTGCTTTCTGCAGACCAGTTTCCTTCTAATAAACTTCACCCACTCAGTAAATTAATTTCTGTGAACACAACTAGGGGTGTGCGAAATACATCTTTTGGAAGGTGCAGCTTTCTCATCAGTGTGCAGTCTTGCTAATATATTTTTGTGATAGCTCCCACAGTGTAATGTAATGTACTGTTTCTCACCTTTCCTATCTAGTACTGAAGCAGACCAAGTATTAACATCAGATTCTAAGCATTCAATTAATTGGCTTTGAAAACAATCTGCTGTTTTATTCCTAGCATGATAAAATAGACAGCACACTGCGTTTGTTCCTCATAGATCTCATTAATAAGTGTGGGAAGGCTACCTATAAATCAATCTATTAAGAACAGCAGTTTCTGAACACAAATGTTTTATTCAAACATTTCAGCAAATACAGAAAATACCAGGAACTTAGGATATTCTGTGCGTTGTTTTATTTATCCAATTCTTGACCATATTTTAGAATTATATTTTCATTATAGGGTTAATTTCATAGTCTGAAAATTTTATAGTGACTTAAACTTTCACCGCAGTGTGAGATAGCTACATTGACAAAAGAATTTCTCCTCACAACCAGTTTCAAAGTTCAACCAAGCCCTGGGCAAAGATATTTTCTTTCATCAACAGTACTAATTAAGGTCATCATTGAGGAATTTATTTAACACAGTTTTATGTTTATTTACATTTGTGTATGTAATAATGAGTAAAGATATGACAGGATGCGTAGGATGTGAGATCATTGACCTCATGGCCACGAAGCTCTGAATACAAAGCAACCAAGTACAGAAATATTTTAAAACCTGCTGAAAATGTCACGCAATGACAACAGGCCACTTCGGAGTCAACACATCCCCTCACATTTTAAAACTCGGCAAATATTTCATATTATGCTAGAAAAGCTGTATTTATTTCCAGCTATTACACACGCTCTGGAAATCTGCTCAGGCTTTTCTTGCGCCTTATATATGTTTACTTACAGAAGTCTGCTTAAATCTGAAACCTTAACTTTGCTTCCTCTCCATAGATACTATCAGACCTGCTGAGTTTTCCCCGCAATTTCCTTTTATTTCAGATTCCTAGCATCAGCAGTTCTTTGGTTTAATTTAGTGTCTGCTCATATGATAAAGTTTGACCATGTCTTCAGTAACCTCCCCTAGCTTCTGCTTGGTCTCACTCACTCACTCACTTTCTTTACCTAAAAAGGCATAGGGTTCAATCAACCTTGACTT
Organism: Ginglymostoma cirratum; assembly: GCA_024137785.1. Taxonomy (NCBI): domain Eukaryota; kingdom Metazoa; phylum Chordata; class Chondrichthyes; order Orectolobiformes; family Ginglymostomatidae; genus Ginglymostoma; species Ginglymostoma cirratum. The sequence continues at coordinate 66,133,433 of JAHRHZ010000014.1, forward strand.
CAAACCACATATTTCAACCATTACCAAGTATGAGAGTTTCTATTCCCACCTCTTTCTCAAGTCCCACATTAAGCTCAGACTGCACTGCCACTGAAATCCACATTAAAATCCATTAGAGATGAAAAACTTAAGGTAATGATTTGAAGATGCCTCTTTTTCAAAAAAGAAATCACAAGGATGGTTGTGAACAGACATTAAGATTTTGTATAACAATCTGGGTTTCAGCTCTGAATCACACTTCAGTCCCTGTATCAAAAACATTTACTGTATAGAAAGAAGTTGCATCTTCTTGCATACTTCATTTGCTGTAAAATGTTGTTGGATGTAGGAGTTGTTATAATAATACAAGTTAATATTTGAGGAGATTGCTGGTGATATGGCAATGTCTGCGTCCCATGAACAAAAAAAAAATTGCTTTGAGTTACAATCTGGTTTTCCTTGCTTAATTCATCTTGAACTGCAAAAAGTAAAAGTGAGGAGCTATTTGGGAAGCAGAGATATTGGCAGAATTTAGTGGAGCCTCCTGCAGTATGTGTGATTCCCAGCAGCTTGAAAACTGACGTGCATTAAGTGTACAAAGGGAGACAGGCTGACTAGCCACAGGATGTCAACAAAAAGGTCCATAAAGAGATTTAATTATTCCTGAGCCCACTGGGTTTCAATGGTGGCTCAGGGATTAAATTAAACTCATTCAGGTTTCCACTACCTCTAGAATGTTGCCAGCATCCTGATGAAGCTGTGTCCTTCATTCACTGGTGCTTGGTGCTTGATCAAGGGACATATTGAAAGCCATCCCTGTGCATTGCATCCAACACCCCACTTTCTCCTTCACTGGCGACCCTCTGTCTTCAAGCCACCCTTACTCTCCCGAAATCCTGAGCCCACAGCCTCTGTTTGGCTGACAGTTCATGAGCAGGAGTTCTGCCCCACCTTGGAATTTGTTAATACAGAAGGCTTGACTGTGCTGTTGGTAAATATCTGCTTACCTGGTAATTTTAACAAAGTTCTTGTTAGAAGGTGACACAGGGTTCCTACTGGTTCTCCAAATAGTGAGTAGGACCCCATCACCACAACTAAATTCCACCTATTATTCCTCCAGGGGAAAATGACCATTAGTTTTTTTGTGTCATTCCCCACCCTTACCTTGGGAAACAGCTAGATTTGTCAGAGATTATTAGTGGAGCCTCCTGCAGTGATTCCCAGCAGCTTGAAGACTGATGTGCATTAAGTGTACACAGGGAGACAGGCTGACTAGCCACAGGATGTCAACAAAAAGGTCCATTACTATCAGAGATAATAGGAACTGCAGATGCTGGAGAATCCGAGATAACAAGGTGCAGAGCTGGATGAACACAGCAGGCCAAGCAGCACCACAGGAGCAGGAAAGATTGACGCTTCGGGCCTATTTAGTGTTTGCTGAACAGATTACAAATAGGCCTCATTATATAAAAGATTTTAAAACCTCATATTCCTCATGAAGAAGATAAAAGTAACAGGAAAATACAGCAAATTGACATATTTTATGTGGGATCTACATGCCAGGTCGAACAGCCAAGTTAATTTAGGCAGGAGACTCACTGAGAAAAGGAGTGAGGCTCAGACAGCCATCTGAATTAACATCATTGTCAAGGTTATATTAGATGACATAGTAAGGAAAGTTCTGAAAGTATCTTCTCCAGTAATTTATGAAGTTATTGCTCCTTTTCCATATAATATTGTGCCTGGAAGATTTTGATGTGGATCTTAACAATGATAATCCATAACCCAGTGATTACAGCAGGTATTTAGAATTGCACCCGTGAAATATTCATGAACTATTCCAAGAGACATTCCATGATCGCAAAAGGAGCCTATTTTCCCTGCAAACAGCAGGCATCTACATCACTAGGACCATATTTAGCTGTCCACATTAAAATTCGACACAGCTGCCTCTAACAGCACCATTTCAAAATCAGAATCACAATTTCAGATACTGCAGGAGTACCACATGTCCCTTTGGACTGCTGTCATTATTAATAAAACTTTGCATTACATCAAGACAATAATAAGGCCTCTGACCCACAAAGAAACGTTATTATTGACTGGTTCAAAGCATAATCAACCAATGAATGAGCTTCCTTCCATTCTACAGCAGCTGAGAAAAGCTGCAGGAGAAAACATAGAATAGACATGAGGGCATAATATTCATATCTCATATGAAATGTAAGACATCATTCAACATGGTTTAAGTAACTACCTTTCTGGACTAACTAAAATACACAGCTAAATACACTAACCTTGGACCAGATCACTGCAGAAATTCCTAGAACTGGACTCACAGCCAGAATCACCAGTGCTAGTTTCCATCCTTTGATAAAGCCAACCACAAAGCCACCTATAAAGGAGGCCAGTGATTGTATGAGCAAACCTATTTTATCGCCAATTCCATCATTTATCTTTGAAATATCTCTGCAAAACAAAGAGATCATAAATTAAGATCATCATCTCCATCCACAGCAAGGTATGTTTCACTGTTCAACATATAAAAAACTCTGTTAAACCTATCCTTTATCCAACTTCTGACATGAAAGCAGTTCTTGTGCCTTCACATCATCAAAATTATACACTTCCCATTCAAAGTTAATAGTAACACACTCTACATTCCCACAAACATATAGACAGATATTTTCCTGAATCAACCTGTTCAGAGATGCTAATACGCATCTGGAATAGGTTGGACTTGAACTCAGGTCTCCTAGTTCAGAGGTAAGGACATAGCCACTGTACCACAGACATCCTCCAGGAAATTAAAACCAGATTGTCTGGGCATTCTTAATATGCCGTTTATAGAAGCTTGTTGTGTGCAAGCGGGTTATTGTGTTCCTTGCCACATTTCAAAAGAATTTAACTGGCTGTAAAGTGAAGTGAATTACCCTGTAGTCACAAAAGGTACCATACAGACGCAAGCCTTCCTTTCGTTTTATAGATGTTTCTTACAAAGCTACAAACAATGAAGTTTATTTTGGGTACATCCCAAGGCCATACACCATAGGAGCAGAAGCAGCCCAAGTATCAATTAAATACGCCCTCATCCTTCTAAACTCCATTGAATATAGACCCAGAGACCGCAAACGTTCCTCATAAGTTAAGCTTTTCAGACCTGGGACCATCTGAACCCGCTCCAGTGACAGTACATCTTTCCTGCGATATGGGGCCCAAAACTGTGCACAACACTCCAAATGTGGCCTGACCAGAGCCTTGTATGTACATCCCTGCTTTTATATTCAAGTCCTCTCAAAATAAATGCCAAAGGTGCACTTGCCTTCCTAACTGCTGAGAGAATCCTGGATTAGAACTCCCAAGTCTCTTTGCACTTCAGACTTCTGAATGTTCTCCCCATTTAGAAACATTAGTCCGTACCTCTATCCTTCCTACCAAAGTGCATGACCTCACACGTTCCCACATTGTACTCCATCTGCCAATTCTTTGCCCACTCTCCTAACCTGTCCAAATCCTTCTGCAGATAACAAGGTGTACAGCTGGATGAACACAGCAGGCCAAGCAGCATCAGAGGAGCAGGAAAGCTAATGTTTCGGGCGTAGACTCTTCTTCAGAAAAGCATCTGCAGTTCCTACTATCTCTGAAACAAATCCTTCTGCAGCCTCCCCGCATCCTTAATACTACCTGTCCCTCTACCTATCTTTATATCCTCTGCAAACTTAGCCAGAATGCCCTCAGTTCCTTCATCTAGATCATTAACACATCCTTTATAATAAATTCTAATGTTTTCTCCAATAACAGACACTATGCTAAGTAGCCTATAGTTACCTGTTTTTTGTCTCCTTAAATGAAAGTGTTATGTTGACAGTTTTCTAATACTCTACAATGTTTCCAGACTCAATGAATTCTTGGAAAATAACCACATGGAAACTTCTTGGAAAATACTACCAGTGCAACCACTATCTCTGTAGCTACTTCCTTTAATATCCTAGGATGCATCTCTTTGGGTCCAGGAGACTTATAGGTCTTTAGCCCCATCCATATTCCTAGCATTTTTTCTCTAATGATAATTATTGTATTATTTCCTCATTTCCTTTTCCTGCCTGGTTATTTAGTAAGTTTAGAATGCTATCAGTGTCTTCTACAGTGGTACAAAGTATTTATTCAGCACCCATGCTATTTCCAGGATCCCCCTCATTATTTCCCCAGCCTTGTTTTCTAAAAGGCCCATGTTCACTTTGGCTTTCCTCTTTTTATATATTTAAAGAAGCTCTTGCAGTCCATCTTGATATTAGTTTTCAGTTTACCCTCAAAGTGTATTTTCTGTCTATTATTTTATTGATTGCCTTTTGTTGGCTTTTAAAACTTTCCCAATTCTCTGCACTACTACTGATCTTTGCCACATTGTATGCTTTTTTGTCTTTCAATGTATTGCTATCTTTAACTTCCCCAGTTAACCATGGTTAGCTCATCCCTTTGACATTTTTTTTCAAAATGGCTGCCACTGTGCCTCAACCACATTTGCTGCTAAACTCCATTCCCAGTCCACTCCAATCAGCTCTGCCCTCGTTCTTGTGTAATTACCCTTATTTAAGCTTAGCACAGTTGATTCTAACCCAAGCTCCTCTCTCTCAAACCGAATACTAAATTGTACCATTTTATAGTCATGATGGCACGGTGGATCAGTGCTTAACACTGCTGCCTCACAGCGCCAGGGACCCGGGTTCGATTCCACCCTTGGATGACTGTCTGTGTGGAGTTTGTACATTCTCCCCAAGTCTGCATAGATTCCCTCCGGGTATCCAAAGACGTGCAGGTTAGGTGGATTGGCCATGGTAAATAGCCCATAGTGTCCAGGGATGTGCAGGTGTGTATCTGCCATGGGAAATTCAGGGTTACAGGGAATGAGTGGGAAGCTCTTCAGATGGGCCGAATGGCCCGCTTTCACACTGCAGGGATTGTATCATTTCCAAAGGGATCTTTTACCTTGGATCCAGTGATGTTTAACGAGATGGGTTTAATGACTCTCTGGTTGAATCCACAACAATGTTCTAGGAAACTGGCCCAAACGCATTCCATGAGTTCTTCCTCATGGCATCTTCTGGCAAACTGACTATCCTAGTCTACAAGAAGATTAAAGGCACCCATGACTAATGTACTGCCTTTGTTACACATCCTCATTATTTCCGGATTTATTTCCTGTCCCGCTGTATAGCTACTATTAGGGGTCTATTGACTACTCCTACTAGTGTTATCTTTCCCTTTTTATTTCTTAATTCCACCCACATGAATTCTACATTTTCCAATTCAAGATCATTTTTAAAAATCATACTTATTCCATCCCATTTTAACAATGCTACCCCATCATCCTTCCCTTCTTATGAAAAGACACACACCCCTGAACGTTTAGTTCCCAGCTGTGATCTCCTTGTACCCATGTGTCCGTATAGACAAAAATGACATGCCTGTTAACCAGTATTGTACCATTAATTCATTTTTAAATTCTAAATACTATTAGCATTCAAGTAAAGATCAATTTTGCCTTTTCACTGATTTTTTTCCTTTTTTGATCCTATTTACTGCAATTTTTCTATGTTTGCACACTCTGTCCATTCCTGTCGCACTCCAAGTATCATTGTAGCTGCCCTGTAATGCTGCCATATCCATTTGCTTTGTAAGCCTACATTTCCCCTCTCCCAAACCAACCTCTAATTAGTTTAAAGCCCTGTCTACAGTGATAGTTATTTTGATTCTCCAGGACCATGGTCCCAGGATGGTTCAAGTGAAGTCCATCCCACCAGGACAGCTCCCTTCTATCCCAGTACTGCTGCCAGTATCCCATGCAAAAGCTATTATGTCAGATATAATAGCAAGATGCATCTGACTGCATATTATTTTGGGAATGGCCAGCGTAAACAGATCTCAAACATGAGTGGCTCACCCAGCCATTTCACAGAGACATTTCAAAGAGCCATTCATATCCCTGTGAACCTGGAGTCACATGTCGGGCAATGCCAGATAATTCCGCTCTAATCCAGAGTGCCCCTTGTCATTCCATCCTGTCAACATTAGTACTGCCAAAAACAAATTCCTGCTTTGAATTAAATATCCCTAAAGCGTGAAACAAAAGCAAAGTGCTGGAGAAGCTCAGCAGGTCTGGCAGCATCTGAGGAGAAAAAGCAGAGTCAATGTTTCAGCCCCAGGTGACCCTTCTTCAGAACTTTGTTTTGGTTTTTTGGTGGCAGTATGGTCCATGGGAAGATAGGTGGAGCTAACCGAGACAGCCTCCACAATGAAGAGGTCACTGCACCAGACAACGACAGCACCACCCTTTTTGGTAGGCTTGATGATAAAGTCAAGATTGGATCGGAGAGCATGGAGTACAGTCAGTTCAGAGGAAGATTGGTTTGAATGGGTTCGGGAGGGTCAAGGGGCAGAGAAATTAAGGTGACCAATGTCACATTGACAGTTCTCAATGAACAGGTAAAGTGCAGGTAAAAGACCAGAGGGAGGGATCCAGGAGGAGGGTGAGTGTTGGAGGTGGATGGAGGAGTCTGTGGGACAGGAAGAGGACTCTTGTCCAAAGAAATTGGCACAGAGGCAGAGGAAGAAGAGGATATACTCAGACCCTAACATCTAAGTTGAACCCTGGAAATCATTCAAAATCTAAGCTTCAACCATCACTTCCTTAGTTATCAAATGCTCACTTCACCCTAAAGCAATCTCCCAGGAGAGAGAAGTTAAAAAATCCAGGCCTCCCATGGGGCAGAAACCTGGGAAATTCCTTTCGATGACCTCTTTCGGTGACTGAAACTGTTTCAGGAGATTCTTTGGACCCATGTTTGATCAGGGGAGAACAAAAAGGAAAATCTGCAAAATCCCAGAAGGCAGGATAGATCAACTGACAAAAGGTTTTATCTTATAAAACTGAAAAGGAGAAGTAATGAGACATATGAGGAAGGACAAAAACAGTGGTAATGTCCTTAAACACACAATCCAGAGGCGCTGCATTCAAATCCTACCACAACAGCTACTAGAACTTAAAGTCAATTAATAAATGTGGAAGTGCTGATGGTAATGGTGACTTTGAAACTATGATTAGTTGTTCAAACCACTGTTATGGTTCCCTGATGTCATTCAGGGAATGAAATTTGCTGACCTGGTTTGGCCATCATGTGACTCCAGATCCACAGTCATGTAAATAATGCTTGTATATGCAAACGCTCAGTGGCCAAGTTCCGAACCATTACCCATGCACTCTCAAAGGCCTCTCAGAGAATGGGCCTTATTAACGTTGCTCTGAAATAGCCAACATAGCCACTCAGTTCAGGGGTAATCCAGGGTGAGCACTAAATGCTGGCCTTGCCATAAACATCCAAATTTCATAAAAGGATAAACAAAAAGAAAATCTCTAAAAGACATGTGAATGACAGGACAGCTTCCATCTCAATGTAAAGTGAAGTAAATGAGAAAACTGAGGGCAAAAACTGATTGTTTTTCTAATTCACCATCCTGATGAAATGTCACAGTGGGATACACTTGGACTGAGTTTTTGATCGAAGATCAGTCCCTTTTATCACGCCCATCACAACCTTCAATTCTATAGTAAAAGAAGATCAAAGAGCTGACTCTCGCAGTCCAATTAGGGACTGTAACAAGGCCCTTAGCGCTAAAGGAGCAGTGGGAGGCATTTAGCACTCAGCAATCAGCAGACCCACATTGGAGGAGGTATGGGAGATACCCATCTGAGCAAGGAGACCGTGAGAGAGAAGGCCTGGTGAGTTTGTTTTCACTTTTCCTGAATCCACAGTTGACTGGCTGTGATCCTTGAGTGACATCGCTCCAGGAGGCAGTCAACAGCCATAACTATGACCCACAACCACTGGACGTGATCTTAGTAGGCACATTATTTGAAAATATTTGGCCTTGTGCTAGACGCCTGCTAACTACTCTAATTAAAAATGGACGTGACCATCAAAGCAAGACAAGTCGAAGAAAAACAGAGAAAGGGTAGCAGCAACCTGTATAAATGGCTTTCTCTGACCTCACAAAGGCCAAAGACAGGGTCAACCAAGAGGAATTATGTAGCACCCTCCTCAACTCTGGCCGCCTACAGAAATCCATCACCATCCTCCACCTGTTGCACAGCAACAAAGACCCACGTCATTGCACCAATGCCCTTCCTCATCTTCTTCGCTGCAACACTCCGTCCATATCCATGAAGGTTCCCACTGAAGTAGAGCTATATTACAGAACAAGCAGGAAACTGCAGTGATTGCAATGAGGTCAGCCAGGCGGACCTGACAGAATATGAGTTACCTGAATGGGGCTGTTAATCTGGTCCAACCAGGGAGCCCCGTCTGACATATAAAAACAGCAGTGTCAGACAACCTGACACTTTGGGAGCTGGTTCTGAGGTAGCTGGATTGGTGTCATGGACTTTCTGTGAGTAAATAAAGGGTGACCTTGTGATGGGATACTGGCCTCTGTGGAAATTTTTCAGAAACTAGTTAACCAGCATCACCTACAGTCCAGAACCAAGGCCATCCCAACTTCGGCTCATGGAGCTGCTATCTGTTGATAATGCTTGTATATGCAAATGCTCAGTGGCCAAGCTCCAAACCATTACCCATGCATTCACAAAGGCCTCTCAGAGAATGGGCCTTAGGCAAAACTGGAAACACGACGTGTTTTAAAGGGAGCAGCAGGCGGTGAAACAAAAAGGTTGACTGGAAAGGCAAGTGAGTAGGGGAGATTAGATGTCTCATAGAACAAATGGCAAAGATGCTTTTTAATGCAATATTTGGTTGAATACTGCTGGATGTCAAGGGCAGCCATCTTCACCTCACCAATGAAGTTCAGCTGTTTAATCCATGTAAATTATGAACTGTACCAATCTCAGCACAGATCCCTATGGAATGTTAATTTTCACTTTCCTACGGTCTGAGCAGCTACCTTTACCCTTGCTCTTTATCTTCTCTTTGAAGTCAGCTAGCTAACCGTGCTGTCACGTTTCTCTTGGCCTTCCTTAGTCATGAATGTGCTGTGATGTACATTACTGGTCTGCTACATTACCCTGGTCTGCTCTTTATATTGCTTCTTCAAAGAATTCAATAAACTTCAAGTGTGACTGTTCTTTGCTATATGTTTAGCTACGAATTTTTTTCTATTACATCCTTGAATAATGATTCTATCATTTGTACTTTCCTGAACTTGCTCTATCTCCATCTTTTGTTGCACAGGAACATTATTAGTTGCTCTCCATTCTTCTGGGATTATATCAGTTTTCGATGATTTGTTATAAGTATGTCATACTGCCTCCAATACCTCTTTCAGCATGTGTAAATCCAATAAATTTTAATGTCTTTTAATTTTAACTAATTTAACAATTTTCTCTCTTCCTTCTACCTGAAATATGTTGTCACATTCTGATCTCTTCTTCCAATATAGCTTTGGTATATGCTGAAGCAAAATAATTATTCAATGCTTCTGTAAATAACAATATAATGTAAGCATAGAAATAGATCAGGTATCAGAAGGCAATTCTTTTCACAGAGTTGGGATTGTGAAACCTGTTGCTTGTTTGTGCAGTAAGCACAGATTCAATGGACATATTCAAAAGGGAGCTGGATGGGTTTCTACATGAGGCATGCATACATTTAGAAGGGACTTAGGTATTGCGTCCATGCCCCCAATCACCTTAGTCTCCCAAAGTCATTTGATCACCTTCAGGGTCAAAGAAAACTGTTCCAGACAATTAGTTTACATTTTTTTGACTGTCTCAGGTGACTTCATGGCCAGTGTGTGGGTGGTGAACAGCAATGGGGTTTAAGATGTGCACAAGTTGAAACTGGATTCTATGGGAGAGGTGTGATGGCTCAGCTGGCGTTTACCTGCTTGTTTTTGCATGTTTTGTATTTGAGTGCAGAGCTAGAAGACACGCTTAAGTTAACAAATGAGTCTTGACGTTAGAAGATGCAAAGCTGTTTACTGTCTTTAACTGCTGGATAAATATTTATGGTGAACATGAAGTTTCCACTTAAATATAGACCTGGTTGATAAAATAGCCTCCGAGACACAACGTTAACATGTTAACGGGACTCAAGGAGGGAGTGGTGTCTCATCATCATAATAACTCTAAAACTGAGAAATCTATACGGACCTATTAAGATTCTTTTTGCTTAATGCAGAAGCACTGTTTCCCCCGGTTGAAACAAAGTCCAATTTCTAATAAGTGACAGTTTGGGAAAGCCAAGTTGTAAGGACCCTCAAATAGTGTCATAAAGTTACAGAGCTGTACAACATGGCAACAGGCCCTTTGATCCAACTCATCCATACCAACCAGATATCCTAAATTAATCTAGTTCCCCTTGCCAGTATCTGGCCCATTTCCCTCTAAACCCTTCCTATTCATATATCCATTCAGATGCCTTTTAAATTTTGTAACTGTACCAGCCTCCACCACTTCCTCTGCTCATTCCATACACTCTCTATGTGAAAAAAGTTGCCCCTTAGATCTCTTCTAAATCTTTCCCCTGTCACCTTAAACCTATGTCTAGTTTTGGATTCCTCTACCCTGGGAAAAGGCCATGGCTACTGATCCTATCCATGCTCCTCCTGATTTTATAAACCCCTATAACGTCCCCTCTCGGCCTATTCAGCCTCTCCCTATAGCTCAAACCCTCCAATCCTGGCAACATCCTTATCAATCTTTTCTGAACCCTTTCAGGTTTCACAACATCCTTCCTATAGCAGGGAGACCCAGAACTGAATGCAGTATTCAAAAAATGGCCCAACCAATGTCCTGTACACCCATAACATGACGTCCCAACTCCTGTAGTCCATGCACTGACCAATAAAGGCAAGCATATCAAATGTCTTCTTCACTATCCTGTTTACCTGTGACTCTACTTTCAAGGAACTATGAACCTGCACACCAAGGTCTCTTTGCTCAGCAACACTCCCCAGGACTTCACCATTAAGTATATAAGTCCTGCCCTGATTTGCCTTTCCAAAATGCAGCACCCAACATTTATCTACATTAAACTCTGTCTGTTACTCATTGGCCCACTAGCACATCTGGTCAAGATCCCGTTGTACTCTGAGGTAACTTTCTTGGCTGTCCACTATACGACTAATTTTGGTATCATCTGCAAACTTACTAACTATACCTCCTATGTTCACATCCAAATCATTTCCATGAATGATGAAAAGAGTAATACAGCACAGGAACAGGCCCTTTGGCACTCCAAGGCTGTGCCAACATGTTTTGCCCTTCTATTCTAAAACTGTCTTCACTTACAGGATATGCATCCCTCTATTCCCTTCCAATTCAGTTGTGTCTGCTTCCACCACCACCTCTGGCAGCGTGTTCCAGGCACTCACCACCCTTTGTGTGAAAACCCTCCCTTGCACATCTCTTTCAAACATCCCATCCCTGCACCTTGAACCTGCGTCCCCTGGTAATCGATCCCTCCACCCTGGGAAAAAGTCTCATACTTTCTATCATTCTATTTCCTCATTCTATCCATGCCATTCATAATTTTATAAACTTCTATCAGGTCGCCCCTCAACTTCCTGCGTTCCAGTGAAAACAAACCCATTCTATCCAAAAACTTTCTTCGTAGCTAAAATCCCCCATACCAGGCAACATCCTGGTAAACCTTTTCTGCACCCTCTCCAAAGTATCCACGTCCTTCTGGTGGTGAGGTGACCAGAACTGTCCTCGTTTATACGGAATCCCAGATAAAGCCTTAGTCACAAAGAGAAATCTAACACGGGTCAGGGGAAAGGTGTGCCTTTTTGACTTTTGACCAAAAAGTATTATTGGAACAAAAGTAGAAAGGCCTTATTCTGAATCTAACTGCATCATTTACAAGCAAACATAACGCAATCCTATTTCTTTTTACTGTAATTACAGAATTCCACTCATCAGCACTAAAGCATCTTAGTAGTCAAAAAAATTGACTAATTAGAATAATGATTAATTTCAATCTACAAGAGAAATTAAAATTATGTTTATAAATTAAAGGCAACATCAAATGACTGCACATATAAATTTATTTCCCGAATACTAAAGACTGCATTTGCGATTACTTACTCTGTTAGACGGGTGTTGAGTTCGCCAACCTGAATGACATCAAACCATCCTATTTCCTGCCGCAATAATGAATGAAAAAAAGTTTCTCTTATCTTTCGTATCTGTCTCGCTGCAGCGAGTGACCAGAAGGCAACTTGGACATAGGCAGCAAGCATAACAGCTGCCCCTAAACCCACGTAGTAATAGGAAAATCTGCAAGTAAGGAAGAGATAAATGTTCTCTTGAAAATGAAGCATGTTTTTAGCATGTAGTCAATAACTTCAAATAGTCAAGTAATTGCTAATAATTTCATTCCTCTTTAATCTGCTTTACCTACAGCTTTGCAATCACCATCAGTGACCTAGTGGAAATTTTCAACTTTGTTGCCTGGGTGTTATCTTAATTGCGGAGATTACTGACCACCTTTTGCAGAACTTGCCCATAAATTCATGAATGAAAATTGGGCAGGTAATCCAAAAGGTCAGAGAATGGTTCAGTTACCACTCAAGTAGCAATGAAATTTCTTGACCCCGATCCTTTGCTTTGGCTATGGCACTTCGGCATTCAAATGGCTATGTTTCTGGGCCCAGTCATTGAATGTGAGATACTGTAACTCATTGTTTGCTCAGCAACAAAATCCCAAGTCACTACAATCATGTATGTAACCAAATAACCGAACATGACCCATTCAAGCAGGAATCACCAGAAAGTAATTAGAAACAGAAATGATGGCTTGTTTTCCCTATGTCAGAGGTCATGTTGCCAAATATAATGGGCAAAATTCACTAATGAACTAGTATAATGTATTTACATTAGCATAAGTTTTACAGCTATTTTCAAAACATTTATTCCATATACTTTTAATGATTAACATTTTTATCAAACTACTTATGCACGTTTTAAGACACCTCCACAACAGTTGGAACTTGAATAAAGATCTTCTAGCTTAGAGGTAGGATGTTACCACTGCACCACATAAACTCTATATGATGTCTACATACCTTGGCTGTTAGTGACTTGAAGTTCAACACACTACACATTGCACCAAAGAACCAGATTCTACATTTAGCTGTATACCTGCCTATTAAAGTTTGTATTTGTGATCATTCATACAAGCCAGCAAAGCCAAAATCTTTTAAAGTGAATAAATTTACAGTTTTAGTCTAGAAATGTACTTAGTAGATATTACATCTCTGTACAATATATATTTACACAACAATTTTACAGGTAATTGTGCACAATAAAATATTTTATTTCAATTCCTTTTCGTTTTTAAGTAATTACTAGAAAAGCTGGGTCAAGTTACCAGCAGCCACGTACAGATCACAGGAGCAAGTGATACAAACGTTTCTGCTTTTGAAGACTTCATACCTTGTCATCTGTTCTTCTAGAGACTCTGATGCAGCAGTACTTATATTAAGAATTTCATTTGCTGGAAAACAGTATATGCTAGTTAGTAATATAGTTGGAAGCGATCATTAAATAAATATCAAGCATACAATCCTTTGAAAAAAATATACAGAAGCGCAATTTTCTTGGATGTTAACCTGGGAGCCAATTCCCTGACAGTTAGCTATGAGGTAAGCAACAACTCATCCATTTTTGAAGTAACTGGTTAATCTTCTGTGGACTTACAAACACGTTGTTAAGATGAGCAGCATCTTTAGATTGAGCAGGAGGTAACCAAACCATGACCCAGGCATTAATGATGCTAGTAGACAACAGTACAGCAGAGTAGAAGAGATGACAGGGATTTGGAGTGAAAGAACGAGTGATGTTATCTGTTTATGTTTAATCACAGCCAGAACCTCCAGTAGTCTCCTATTGCAGCAGTGATCTTAGTGGTGGAAAAGGTTAATACCAAATTGTTACAAAAGTTGCAAGAGGAAGTGAAATTGCATAGAGTAATACAAGTGATATAGTCAGATGAACTAGCTAGAGTTGTTGTTACTGTCAACACAATACAGGAGATAACTCACTTAATCTAGTTGGAGCTGTTCTGTCAACAGGGTCAATATTTGCACTGACTGAAGGGATTATTTGAAGCTATTGGTTAATTTGTTAAATGTAGAGTTGTTAAACTAACTCAATTGTTAAAAATAACACGACACCAGGTTATAGTACAAGTTTATTTGAAAACATAAGCTTTCAGACTGAGGCTCCGAAAGCTTGTGTTTTCAAATAAACCTGTTGGACTATAACCTGGTGTTATGTGATTTCTGACCTTGTCCACCCCAGTCCAACATCGGCACCTCCACATCATAATTCAATTGTCGCAAGGAATTTCAGGCCCAACATTCAGCCCATGATGACCATGTTTACGCTGTCTGGTAGTGTGTGCTTGCCGAGGGTTGAGGAGTCAATAAGCAAACATCAACTTATTAATTGAGCAATCACAGGCATATCTCTGGCACTTGCTCCCCACCACCCACCCAATCCAATTGTACGATATCGACTGGATGGAGGGGTTAACATAAGGATGTCCAATCTGTTACAAACCCCACCACAGACACCTTGGGAGCTCATCCATTAAAAAAAGTTACCCTTGATTTTGTCTCTCAGTTTTGCTGAGATCCAGACCTGGAGAGCATCCAAACACCAATGCAGAAACAGAGTTTTTATCCTCTCATGGCTGTTTGGAAGATTTCACCAATAATAGAGGAACAATGTAACAGACATTTTTACTGGAGTTACCTGCAAGGAATTTTTGAATCTTTTGCTTTTCTAGAGCTGAACATATTTTCTAAAGCTTAGAACACAAAGTACAACAGCAGCCTAATCACCAATAGTCTTTATTCTCTGTGCTCACACACATAGACACACATATGAGATCTGGCATTCTGGCTTGCTAGGTGCAGCTTTTTCAGATAGGCCACGTGGATAGAAAAACAACTGTATTCCCAAATGTTCTTGGGCTATTCATTGTCTGTTTTGAACAGTTTGTCCTTTTACATGCCCTGCTGTCACCGAGGCCTTCGTGATCATTGTGGATGTTGTCAATGATTGTCATTTTTCTTTGTCACCAGACGTCTTGTCAGTTTGGTACATTCACTTTAGGCATTTTCAGAAGAAAAGGAGAAACTACAGAGAACTGTCATGTGGGCAACTCAGACTGTCTGAGAAGTTAGTCTGTGCTGTCCTGCATCACCTCCTCTGTAAAGATAAATAATATGACCTCTCACTGGCAGACATAATGCTGGAGTAGTCACTGTAAGGTAGGCTGTGTTGCTGCATGAATGAAGGCCTGGGAGGGCCACCCAGGACTTGCACTGTCTGACTGACCTGATTTAACCAAGGTACCAACAAACATTAATGATTCTTCTCAAGCACTGTAATATCAAAGGATGTCGTGACAGTCTGACTAATTGTAGACTGAAACTTGCAGGCACTCCTTGTGGGCATTTTGTATATAGAAGGGGAAAGTTATGAAGAAACAAGTAGCAGTAGATTATCTTCAAATGATGGTGAGATGACAACAAACAAACAAACACAAATTGAAGATAATCGGATAAATTATTCAAGGACAATTCAGAAAAAAACCCGTTACACTGATGATGGTTCAAGTGTGGGATTCACTGTCCACTCAGTCTCTCATAAAGCAAGGCAAATGGGACTCTCAGATTTGAAGGCAAGTTCTTGACCTGGTTAGGAAATCGGCCGAGTGACAGGAAATTTGAATTCAATTTTAAAAAATCTAAAATTAAAAGCTAGCCCAATGGCATCCACACAACCACCGTCAATTGTCATTGAAACCCTTCTGGTTCACTGAAGTTCTTCAGGGAAGGTAATCTGCCATTCTTACCTGGTCTGACCTACGTGTGACTCCAGACTCACAATAATGTGGCTGACTCCTAACAGCCCTCTGTGCAGTGGGCAATAAACATGAGCTGAGTCCATGAAACCCAAATCCCACAAACAAATCTTTAACAAAAAGACAGCGAGTAGGAGTAAAGGGCTGGTACTCAAAACGAAAGGATGTGATAAGTAGTGTCCTGTGTTGGGATCTGAGTTGTTCACTGCTTTTATTAAACAATTTAAACGATGGGATAGAAGGCTTTTATCCATATTTGTGAATGACTCAAAATATTTAGCGTTGTAAGTAGAAACACAAAATTACGATGATACTGATAGATTAAATGAATGACAAAATTCTGGCAAACAGATTGAATGCAGGCAAATATGAGGCCACCTAATTTAGCACTGAAAATAATAAAACAGAAAAGGATCAACGTGTACTTACAAGATGGTGAAAAGCTAAAAACTTTGGTGGTCCAAAGCAGTGCAGAAAAGATTTCTCTTTTTTTTCAAGATATACGCGAGGGAACATTTTAGTTTTTAGGGGCTCCTTTTTCATTCTCACTAAAGGTAATCTCAGCAATCTCATCAACAAACGTTCTACCACTGTCAGAGACCCTCAAAACCTATGCCCATGTTGCGGAAATGCTCCTTTGACAAAAAAATATCATCCAGCTCAAGGAAAGAAATGCAATTTGTGCTCTAAGTGGAAGCATCGTGAAAAAAACGAGGAGACTAAAGAGAAAAACTTCATGGAAGATCCTGTCCCTAGGAGCGCAGTTCAGCATGTACCCACTGTTGCAAAAAGAAACACTTGGAGCAGATTGACTTGCTCGGTGTGTAAGAAGCAGCATTCTTCAGCTGCACCCTGAAAGGAGCAAATTATATAAGAACTGCAAAAAGATATATTTGGAAGAGAGACTGATCCGATGTCTCTGTCACCTATGATGCTAACTCACCTAGTTTCCAATGAGTACTATATCCAACTTGGGCAGATCTCAGACCCATGTATGGATGATAAAAAAAATTCAATTAAAATAAAGGCATTGCAGACTTCACTGAAACTCTCTTGTTCATTAAAATGCACTTACTACATATAATGAGTAGAGATGGTCAAGTAATGATAACTGGACTAGTAAGCCAGAGCCCCAGACTTGGAGATATGGTTCAAAACTTGAAATTATAGCTGATGAAATTTACATTCAAATGAACAAAAATATAGACTATAAAACTAGTCTCTGTATTTATGAAACCATCACTAATTGTTATGAAAATTCATTTGGTTCACTTGTCTGCTTTAGGAAAGGAAGTCCAGCCATCCTTACCTGGTCTGGCATACATGTGACTCCAGACCCACAGCAATGTGATTGCTTCTTAACTGTTTTCAGAGATGGCCCAGCAAGCCCCGCAGATTAACAGAATTAGGGATCAGCAACAAATGCCAGCTTTGCTGGCAACACATACGTCCCATTGAAGACTTTTAAAAAATGCATGTTCCCAATGCAGGAGATGTAGCACAACCATTAAAAATAGCCTCTGTGATCCTTCTGCGTGTGATCAGATGTGCTTTCAACACAGTAAGAACAACAAACGACAGGAACAGGAAGAGTTATGGCAGCCAAAAAATGTAAAAGCTTTTGATGCACTTTAATGTCAATGATTTACTACACAGTACGGCCAGACTGATTACAGCAGAATTAAAAATAGCAGACCAAGAACCATGACCCCTAAATGGAGATGAGGGCTGGGTAAATGGCCATAAAATATACATGGTGTTATAAAATGCAGTAAAATTAATCCATACAAAATTCCAAATACTGTCAGCACTTTGAAGACTACTCAAAGGAACTCTTCTCAAACATACTGTAGCAGATTTGGCCCTGGTGGCCTTATTTACCTTTATTTGTAATTCATGGAGTTTTGCTGCAAGATGGAAGCTTAAAAATCAACATTCCAATTTTGTACGTGCATACTCAGTATTTCAGCTAACAATGGCGTTGGCTACAAAAAATAAACACTCCTTAAAAAAAACACCTTAACCTTAATAAAGGTTTATAAAAATACTCTTTTCATTCAAGTCAAGAAGCACATGAATTCATAGCCCCACACCAAGACATCCAAAACCACTCGTGGCTGTCAAACAAACTGAGAAAGGCAAGGTACCTCAATGTAATATTCAATCTTCTTTGAAATCAATCATCCACCACTAATCTGGTGAAGACATTTTCAGGCTTATGTCACAGACAGAGTCAAATAGAAAACAATCATTTTTTTTAAACTCAAGATATTGTTTAAAAGATGGAAAGATCTTGATGCCTTGACAGTATTGACAGCGCCCTTTGATAGCTTGATATTCCATAACGCATTTTTTAAACACACACCATGTCTACTCTTAACAATCCTAAAAACAGCTGACGTCTTCCAAACAGTTGCCTAATCTCTTCAAAAGGGTTTCTTATCTCAACCAAAAAGCAACTTACCTCCCTCAAACATTTCCCAGAAACAGATCCCTTACCTCGACAAAAGCGTTTCTGGTTTTCTAAATGAATCTACAAGGATTACCTGCTCATACCTAGTCAAATCTGTACAACTAGGGTTTCAGAGACCTGTCCACCAAAATGACATAGGAATGGAGGCAGCTGATGATTTAAACATTGAAACATAGAAAATAGGAGCAGGAGTAGGGCATTCAGCACATCAACACATTTACTGGTTCATTGGTCAAGGTGTTGTCCTGAGAAATCAGAGTCAAACACTCATTTAAAATCTAAATGAAGCCTGTTAATTATCAATTACCATTAACTGGCAATGCTTCTACCAACATGAGTCCACGTGCCAACCAATCAGCGCTCTCCCCTTATACAGTATAAATGTCGGCTTTCCCCATAAATTGGTACTTTGTAAGTTGTCCAAATGAGTGTAAGACAAAAAAGCTCTAACAAAATGTGTCTTTTATCAGCAACGCTCAAGATAAATTTGTTAATGAATTATATTAAAGGATATGGGACAAAGGTAAGGAATTTTGAGGAAGGGTTACTCGACCCAAAACGTTAACTCCGATTTCTTTCCACAGATCCTGCCAGACCTGCTGAGCTTTCCCACCAATTTCTGTCTTTGTTCGTAATTATTTTGAGTTGATTCACAGGTCAGTCATAATCAGCCTGCACAAAAGAACAGACCTGAAGGGCGAAATGACCTATTCCTGTACCTACATTTTTAAATGTCAGTCATCATTAATCTGTGAAAGGTTATTGCCTTTCTTGGAGTTGTTAGATTTTTTTTCTTAGTGGAGAATTAAGCAGCCCTTGGAACACATTCAGGCTAGTTATATAATAGAGAAGTCCCTAAATTTGATTTGAAGTCAGTTCCATAGAGTGTGTAACAAGCAAAAAAGTAACTGGCTCTGAGATAAAAAGATACTTTGAGAGTATTCACTATATTTATGGGCATTAAACATCTCATGATTAGCCCCGAGATAGTAAGAACTGCAGATGCTGGAGTCAGAGATAACAGTGTGGAGCTGGAGGAACGCAGCAGGCCAGGCAGCATCAGAGGAGCAGGAAAATTGATGTTTCACTGAAACGTCAGCTTTCCTGTTCCTCTGATGCTGCCTGGCCTGCTGCGTTCCTCCAGCTCCACACTGTGCTATCACTATCAGCCTCTTCAGCTTTGAAATACATCCACACGGTTTCTATTTTTCAGGCATTGATCGATTTGATCTGGTGAGAAAGAATCATAGAATCCCTACAGTGTGGAAACAGGCCCTTTGGCTCAAAAAGTCCACACTGACCCTCAGAGCATCCCCCCTGGACCCATTCCCCCTATGACCCAACTAATCTGCACATCCCTGAACACTACAGGCAATTTCACACGGCCAACCCACCTAGCCTGCACATCTTTGGACTATGGGAGGAAACCGGAGCAGCCGGAGGAAGCCCACACAGACACAGGGTGAATGTGCAAACTCCACACAGCCAGTCACCTGAGGGTGGAATCGAACCCGGGTTCCTGGTGCTGTGAGGCAGCTGTGCTAACTACTGAGCCACCGTGTCACCTGGAAGTTCACACTCATTAGACCTGCACACCAAGTTATAAAAACACAATACATCAGGGACCAGAAACAGCAAGGAGCCAAACAATTATTTAAGGTCCTTGACTTCAAGGCTGCTTTACCCTATGGCAGCCAGTGCTGCCATGACCAAAAGCAGCCTTAAAAGGGTCCTAGCTGAATGAAGAACTAGGCAAATCACAACACTACATTGAAACAATGTGGGTTACTGTAAACAGCACGCCCCCTTCCAGCCAGTCACCGCGTTTATCCAGTTTGACCTCCAAGATATCCACTGTCTTCCATCCTTCCTCACTGATTTGTGACACAAGCAGATGACGGATATTTAAACATGCTTCACTAATTAACCTGCTGCTAATCTCCATAGATTGCTAACTTGATAAAATTGAGGCCAGGGGACTAATATCAGTGTTTGAAGATGTTCAATCTTTGGAGATCTTCAAAATTAGATTAGATCAATCTCTGGGAGCATTTATGCACAGCAGCATCACTGTCAAAGGCAATTCTGCTTCACACTTAACACTGAAAGTTTATGTGGTGTAAAATCAATGGATTAGGACATTCTACTCTAACTTCTATTACATCAGATTGCACCTATATTCTCAAAAATGTCAGCTGTCTTGAAACTATGAGTAGACTCAGTCCTTCCCCCTCATACTTTAGTAACATGCTGTCTATTCAACATTAGATGGATGAATCTTCCAAGAATGCAGACACTCAGCTGAGATTCTATTTCACTGTTTTCTTCCACAATATTCCTCAGTGGCTTTTCTATCCATTTCCATAACTTAGACGGTAAGTCATCAGAACCTAAGTGAGGTATTTAAATAGTGTTTGGATTCATCTCAAAGTTACATCAACTGACTGGAGAAAGCCAAGAGATTTTTTTAATCTGTTCTTTTCATTGTCTTAACTAGATCAGCTTCAAGAACTGCTGACGCATTCCATATTCCAATAAACCTGGGCGTAAATAAAGATAACCATTTGACTGTCTGTTTCTTACATAGTTTAATATCTAAATTTATGGCACCTTCTTGATGACTGATGAAGCAAAGGCAGTTTTATTTTACTGTTTCAAGGACATCAGTCATGTTGAAAATCTCAATTGGATTCCCACTTTGCCAAACACGGCACTGTTTTGGGGTAAATGTACACCTTTAATGACTGGGCAGTCATCTGGAATAGCGGGTGATGCACCTCTTAGCGAATCTGCCAAGTTTAGTTCCACTGGAATCACTGGAATGAACATCAGTTATACCCTTAGATGGGAGGGAGGATTCATTAAATTAGATTGTTTATCCCCTGGTATAATCCCCATAAATCCATAGCTTTTCTCACAGCTCCAACATCCTAGCCACATTTTTTTCTCATTCTTGACATATGACAGAGCAGCAAATCCGTACTGTGTACTGGTGCTGACTCTGCAAATTTCTGACGTAATGTCATTGAAATGATTCAGCTGAGCTGAGGCAGTGTGTCCTCATGTGATCCTAGAAGCTTCTTATTAGAGGAGTGGAGGCTGACAGGTTGCTGGAGGAATAGGTTTCATAATTTTCCTCTTTCTAACCCAGATAGCTACAGTTTATTCTGGTTCCTTTAATATCATACTGTCTGAAATTAACTAACAGCACAGATCAGGGACTGAACCTGGAACGTACACTGTTTAACTGTATGAAACAGGCCAAAAGCACCTATTTTTCTGAGGAAGGGTCTAGACCGGAGTCATCAGCTTTCCTGCTCCTCTGATGCTGCTTGGCCTGCTGTGTTCATCCAGCTCTACACCTTGTTATCTCAAAAGCACCTATGGCAGCTTTTTTGTTTTGGTGAGCATATTGTGTAATTTTACAAGCAGAACTTGGAATCAAGCCAAACGTGTTATTTCCTGTCATTCCTGCACACAACTACAAGTCATATTACGACACAGCTAAGTCAGTTATGGTCATATCTAAATTTAATCACTTGATACAACCTTTGCCTTATTCTGTACTGTGTGCAATATTATAAGGAATTAACAAGGCTGCAGTGTGCATGTGATGTTGATTATTATCAAGAAGAAAGGGGATTCGCAACTCTAGGCTGTCAATCATCCCAACCCTAGGCTGTCAAAGTAGCTCTTCAGGACAGTGCTGTACTTGCAGTCATCTTTAGCAGTTTCAATGAGCTTCCCACTACCAAAAGGTCAGAACTGCAGAAGTGCATTGATGGCTGTCATGTTCAGCACAGATAATGAAACAGCCATCTCCATATGCACTAAGTCCCAAGCAACAAAAAGGACAAGGCCAGTGGGGACAAGGGACCTTCTCCCCCAGCAAGAGTCACTCCCAGTTTGGAAGTATATTGTAGTTTTTCCATCATGGGTGGGTCAAATCACAGAACTGCCCCAACACCTACCCATCACCACAAGTCAAGTCGTCACAGTCTTACCAGGTCACAGGGCTGTTGCATTATTAGAGAGACAACTGGTGCTAATTTAACCTGATGGTCACTACACCTCAGGCAATGGGAGAGGTTGAGAAGGAGAGTCCTTCAGGGTAACCTCAAACAGTGTGAGGGTTGAACCCCCAATGCTTCGCAAGCCAACCATCCAGCCAACTGAGTTAAACCAACCCAGCCCCCACCTCTCAATCAAGTATCCCCAGTCTCCAACAGTACTGTGGGTGTATCTACACCTAATGGATAGCAGAGGTTCAAGAAATTCACAAACATATTCTCCAGGGCAATTAGGATTGGCAACAAATGCTGGTGTTCCCAGTGATACCCATATTCCAGGAACAAAGAAAGAAAAAGAAAGATACATGACATTCTTAGTTTAATTGCCTTAGGCCTGTTTTTGAACTTGAAATGTTTTCACTTTAACTGGGTGGTCCAAGGCACATATTTAAGTACTGCGCCTTATTAATATCATTTGGATAAGCAGCCAGTACCTAATATGCTTCTATAGGCAACTTGATAATTTAGGAGGATAAATGACAGGTCACTCATCTTCCTTGATGTAACCCAAAATAAGTCCTGCGAGCAGGGGAATGGGTTGACAATGTTGGTGGACGGGAACAGTCACTATTTGCTTGAAGCTGTGTGGCTACTCAAACAGTCAGCTTGAGGACATATCGACTTCTGGTTTGGAAGCTGATGCCTTGCATGATCTTTAATTTCCTATTTCTGGAATGGAGAAGACCTATTCCCTGACAGCTCCGACACAGTTTAAAATCACTCTGCAGGCTGTTGGCAACTATCTGTGACTTGACCAATATCTTCCTAGTCTGCCTTTGTGTCCTAATACCCATAATGCAGTTAATTCACCTGAGGAGGAAGTCAGTAACTTCCACTTCAGAGGATGCACCAATAAGATTTTCACCTGCACCCTCCACCAGCTCAGAGACTTTCACTTTGCTGGGTTCTCTATCTAGATTAGACTCTGGTAAACAATGATGTGCTGACCAGATTGTGATGTCTCTGCAGCAGGGAGAGGAAGAACTACCTGGGTCTCTGATACTCAGAGGAGTGCTTGAAATCAAACAGAAGAAAATCCCCTTTTCTTGACCATTAATGATATCATCAATGTGCACAGACTGCCACAGGAGCAACCAGCAGGTTTGTCACAGGCAATTGGTAAGCTGGACTGAAGGATGGAGAAGTCCGCCAATGTTACTAACACCATGCAGGATCTGTCACAAAGGCATCTTCATGGACATGTTTATGACCACCACAAAGAGCCAGGTCTCAAGCACCAAAGTGATCCCAAAGCCTGCAGCATGAAAAGGGAAAGCCTGCAACTGGATACAAAACTCTCAAACAGACCTGGGCCTATAGATCCTGGGGGTGATGCCTGAGCCTTCCAAGCCAATAGGGCCGGCCACAGAGCAGGCTCAGAAATCAGGACTACGACATAGCAGTCTGGACACACAGAGAAATATTTCCCAGTGACTGAAGGCTCAAAAGAAGGCTCCTCAGCATTCCTTTCAACCTACTGGGTATATTGAGAGATTTCACTACAAAATACTATGATATGTTATCCTGACAGAGCTTTCTAACTGTACCACCATGCGATATTAATATACTATCTCACTGATGACTTCTTTCTCCCTAAAAGCATGAAAATAAAAAGTCAAGGAGTGCACACTAAAAAAGCAAGGTGTAGTATGCAGTGGCTGGCAACCTCTAAGTAATGGCAAAGTAAGTGAGCGCTGACATAGCAAGCGAAGAATCTCAGAAGGCAGCCTGTGCAGATGTATGGGATGTGTGGATGCCCCTGCAACTTGGCTGCAGCATATAAATCCTAGGTATCCACGAGCTCCACAGTAAAATGTTTTGAAAGACTGAAATAGAGGGGTGACAGTTGATCCAAAAGTAGGCACGATGATGTGTTGAGGTCACTAGTTTGACAATGCCAACCCGTGTGGACCAATTGTTGAGGAAGAATGGTGACCACGGGTCATGCAAGGACATCGCTCCGAAGAAGTTGCACTACAAGTGGGTAAAGCATTCAGCAAGCTGCCGTCCCCATTTGGAGTTAAATGTCAGGATTTTGTGCGACTTCACTGAGTGGGATGAATGTTTCATTGATGCATAGGGTTGACAGTTCATACATGCTAGTCAAAAGAATGTGACAAATTTTAAGGGTGATACCAGACTTGGCAGCGCATTTGTTAGTGCGACGGAAAACAACAGTAACTAGAGATCCCAGTATAAAAACAACCTTTCCCATTGTCATCTAAAATTAGCTAAAAATATCTGACAAATATCGAAAGAACCAAAAAAAAAACAAGTTACTTTAAATCCTGCGAACAATGAAACCAACATTAATGTTAATGCATCTTCTGGGACATGTCAAAATAAGGAGTTGCACCAATAAATTTTAAATAAATTATCAGTTGCGCAGAATAATAGAATGTCTAGAGAAATAAATGTGTCATAGGTATACACTGATGTTAAATAATAATGTATTAAATCGCAAGTAACAGAGTGCTCTAATCAGGAGCATTACATTGTTAGGACATTTTTACAACTACAGGATAATAAAACCTCAGTCACTTTCTCTTCCACGTAGGGCACAGAAAGAGGCTGCTGTCTAGTTACATCATGTGAACAAAGTAATCACTCTTAGTAAAGTTCAGCATTTACCTGTTAGGTTTTTCAAAATTTCATCCTGGATGAAGCTGTCTGTCATCTGTCCAAATACTATGACCATGAGAGGCATGCCAGCTCCATGAATTAAAGCAGCAACACTACCAAGCACCATTAGAAGACAGTCTGCATAACTTGCATAGCGAAACTAAAAGAAAAAGTTGCTGTTATTTTTCAAAGCAAAATCACATTAGCACATTCACATTAACAAGCATGGGGTTGGATGAACACAGCAGGTCAAGCAGCATCATAGGAGCAGGAAAACTTGACGTTTCGGGCCTAGACCCTTCATCAGAAATGGTTTAGGCCCGAAACGTCAAGTTTTCCTGCTCCTATGATGCTGCTTGACCTGCTGTGTTCATCCAGCCCCATGCTTGTTATCTCAGATTCTCCAGCATCTGCAGTACCTTTTATCTCCAGCACATTCACATGTTGTTTTAATCATTGAATAGGTACATATTCAAAGTTTACAGCAATCTGCTTTCTCAAAATTCAACTCTCACAATTTAAATGTCTTTGCTTAAATCAATGGTTACTAATCATAGCATAATTTTTTACTGAGATGTAAGGATGAATCTTATGTTTTGTTGGCTACTACAAGTTGCGTCAAGTTTTTTGGAGGGATTTTCACCCAGCAGGATTTGTATTTATATCTTACCAAATGCACCTCAGTAACAACCTACAATCCCTCACCTCTGATTCTATCCCCATCTTATAATGCTCCATTCCTAGATCAACACATCATTCACCAGATATCTGAAGGACGACCGGCATCCCATGCACCCATCATAGTGCTTGTCCAGGTGCACTGTTAGTCCAATGGTTCCTAACATTTGCCCTGGACGTGGCATCCATGGAGAAACTGTCACCCCGTTTCATAGGCTGGAACCTGGAGGTCCAGCTGGAGGGGTGATGCACAGGCTGAATGTCCTCTCCCCTCCAGACCAGGAGGAGAGGCCACAGCACCAGACCAAGCCAGCAGAGTCTGAGAATCCCCCCAGGTCAGTGCTGTCTCAGCCACCTGGAGGAAGGCATAGTACTGTAGGAGGAAGGTCAATGTCCTTCTCCTCTCTGCCAAAGTATCACTACCTTCTCTCCGATGACTTGAGTGAGTGACTTGACACTCACCCCACCTCCCACAAAGACTCATGCTCAATCACTTTCACTATTGCCTGAAACATCCTCCTCATTCAGAATTGGAAGGAGTCAAAAGGAAGCTGAAAGAAAACAACTCAATTTCTGTGATCCAGACTAGTGCTTCTGACATTTTGTTTTCCTTCCCCACCTCTTATACATCTTTTCTTGCCTCTTTGTCTGTCTGGATAAAAGAATTTTTTTTTTAGAAAGGGGCAAAGTTTATAATATTAAGTTACAAGTTAGCAGTTCATTTCTTTTTCTTACCATTGGATAACTATTTATTGTAATTAAACGGCTTCTAATTTCTTGTTTTTGAAAAATCTGAATTAGATATTTGGTAAAATTGCTTAATTCAGTGGTTTAATCAAATCTGCATATTTGTGACAACTCTGGGAATAGTAGGGCTTGATTTCCAGCACATTGCCTCAGTGAGCCATGACTGCGTTCATGTCTAGGTAACCCTTTCCTGAATGTCCAATTAATTAGGCTGGTTTGTTCCTTTGCACCAATTGAATACCTCGGGTATTCTTTCGTTTTATTCATTCATGAGATGTGGATTTCACTGGCCAGGCCAGTATTTATTGCCGTGATAGCAAGAACTGCAGAATCTGGAGTCAGAGATAACAAAGCGTGAAGCCAGAGAACACAGCAGGCTGGGCAGCATCAGAGGAACAGGGAAACTTTATTGCCCTTGCTTGCTGCCCTGGAGAAACAGGTGGTGAGCTGTCTTGATGGCTTGATAATGCACCCAGGGTATGAGGTTTAGTCATATTCTCCTGATCATTATCCTTGATGGATCTTTGCTGTCTTCAACCCAATAGATTTGAACGTAGAAGGTACAATGATGAAGACTGGGTAACCATCTTTCCTCCAAGCTCAGGTCACTTTTAAGCTCCGTTTTTAAAAAATTTAATTTGGATTTCCAGCAGATGATTTTTAAAAAATATTTGACTTAAAGCACATATTTATGACACTTAGCTGACCTTCAGCCTCAAATCTACTTATCCAACTGTTCACGTACCCCTTGATTCACTAACAGCCTAAGAACCTATTTCAGCCTTAACTATATTTAGCAAAGCAGTATCCATAATCTACCAGGTTAGAGAATTCCAAAGATTCAAAATCTTTTTATTCAAGAAATTTCTCATTGTCTCAGCCCTAATTAATCACTCCATCCCCTGATACTGTACCCACTAGCGTCTAGATGTCGCACCTTGGGAAAATGACCTCTCAATGTCCAGTCTGTCAAGCCTCTTCAGAATAATCTACGTTTCAATGAGAGAACCTCTCACTGTCTTAAACTATCAAAGATACAGACCAAATTTACTCATCCCAGGGATCAATTTAATGAAGATTGCCTGTACTGTCTCCAATGCTTATGTTGTCCCAATTATGTGTTGGAGCATTGCTGAAGCTTAGCTTGCTAAAGATCATACAAGTCATCAGCATGAATTGCTTAAGCATAACGTTCCTCTATTTTTACAGCTTGGAAGGAGACCAAACTGACATATCACATTACTGTTTACTTTTTCTTGTCACAATACCTGCAAGATTTTTAAAAAATTATTCATTCGTAGAAAACGGTCAAATTGTTTTGGTAGATAATCAATGGGTGTTGTAGGGAAAACGTGAAGCGGCTTTCAAAGAATATCTGCAAAGCGGAGTGGAAAATGCAGTTCCATTTTGCTAAATGAGGAGACATCAAATGAAATGGGACATTATGGCAGACATTCAATTGGAAGGATCTTTAAAAGGCTCACAGACATGGCCCTTTTTTGGATGCCGCGGTAATTCGTAGGCATTCCAGCAAATTTTCAAAACTGATATTTTAAGAGAAACAAAATAACTGCAGAAGGCTCAGATCAGGGAAGTTCGAATGTCAAAGAGTTCTGCCATGCTGTTTCACTGGCATGAAAGTTTCCATGATAAAATAATCTTGCCTCGGCAAACATAGTTCATTTCTCCAATGGAAACTGCATGTGTCACCAATTGACAGTGCTATATGATACTGGAATATCCTTCAGAAACAGCCCAAACATAGCATGTCACAGTTTGCATGATGTACAGTAATTAAGAATTGGTCTGATTTTCACACATTACAGAAATAACCAATTCTACAAACTCTGGCTGATTTCCAAATGATTGTACCTTCCTGTAGGAATAGTGCTATGTTAGCCTGTAAATACAGTATTTTTATGATTGTCCAGTTCACTTTATTTCTTGCCACATGCTGACACATTACTCATGCACATTCAACCACTTTGCAGAGCCTTATCATCAACTTAAAACAGGCTAAAGTCATGGTCCAGTTTTTGTCTGGACATCAGGGCATGAACAATTATGTTTTACTCAAGGTTATGGGAAAAGTGCATTCATCCATGGTCATTCTTTCAACAAAGATCATAATCTATGGAATGCAACTCTGGATTGGTAAAATCACCTCTGCCTTTGGCAAATTCAAGCAGGGATTGTGGCAGGAATGA
Source organism: Ginglymostoma cirratum (assembly GCA_024137785.1). Classification (NCBI taxonomy): domain Eukaryota; kingdom Metazoa; phylum Chordata; class Chondrichthyes; order Orectolobiformes; family Ginglymostomatidae; genus Ginglymostoma; species Ginglymostoma cirratum. The sequence continues at coordinate 66,162,099 of JAHRHZ010000014.1, forward strand.
GGGCTTAGTTGGCTAACAAAGTGACTACAATGATGTGCTACGTTTATCACAATCAGCAACTTGATCAGTTCCACTGACACCACCAATGACCGCTCAACAGCACAGACCATAGAATGCAGGAGAAGAAATAATTAACTTGACCCATTGTATCCACTCCAACACTCAATGAGATAATGGCTGATCTGATAATCATCAACTCCACACTCCTGCTTTTCCCCCGTAACCTTTGATTCCTCAGACAGATTTTTAATCAGTAATATCAGCCTTGCTTATACTTACTAACCCAGCCTTGAAAGCACTCTGCAGTAAAGAATTCCAATAATCATTACCCTCTCATACAAGAAATTCCTCCTCATTGCTGTCTTAAATGGATGATCCCTTACTCCAAGCTTTTGCCCTCTAGTCCTAGACTCTCCCAAAACAGGAAACAGCCTCTCCACGTGTATCCTGCCAAGCCATCTAAGAATTTTATACATTTTAATAAGGTCACTCTTATTCTTCTAAACTTAAATGAGTAGAAGACCAACCTGCTCAACCCCTCCCCATAAGAAAACCCCTCCATGCCTGAGATCAATCTAGTGACCCTTCTCTGGGCTGCCTCCAATGTCAGTCAGTCCTTCCTTACATAATGGGACCAAAACTGTCCACGGTATTGCAGCTGTAGTCTGACTGGTGCCTTGTATAGTTTCAGCAAGGCCTCCCTAATTTATACTGCATTCCCTTTGAAATAAATTCGATTCCATATGCTTTCCCTATCTTCCTACAAATTTAAACGCAAGCTTTTAGTCATTCATCCACTAAAATCTTCAAATCTCTGTAATGCAGATTTCTTCATTCCTTCTCGATTTAAATAATACACTGCTCCTTTCCCATTCTTGCCAAAATACATAACCTCACAATTTCCGATATTATTTTCCATCTGCCAAGTCTTTACCAACTCACTTAACCTTTCTGTATTTCTCTATAGATACCTTGCGGCTTTTTCACTACTTGCCTTCCTGTCTATTTTTGAGTCATCTGGAGACTTGGCAACAGCACATAATTGTGGCCCCAGTACTGATCTCTATGGCACTCCTCTAGCAACAAGTTGAAATTCTGAAAATGTGTCCATTTTCCCAAGTCTCTATTTTCTGTTGGTTAGCTGATCCTCTATCCATGTTAGTGTACTACCACAACACTATGGGCTCATATCATATTAAGCAGCCTTGTGCGCAGTACTTTCATAAATGCCTTTGGAATTCCAAATATATTACATCCCTGGTTGCTCCTTATTTACCCTACTTGTTACCTCCTTAAAGAACTCTAAAAATTTGATCAGGCATGATTTGCCCTCATGAAGCCACACTGATGCTGCTTGATTATATTATGTGTTTCTACGTCTTTTATAAGGACTCAAATATTTTCCCAAATGACAGATTTTAACCTAAATAAAAACTGAAAGAACTGCAGATACTGTAAATCAGAATCAAAAACTGAAATTGCTAGGAAAGCTCAGCAAGTCTGGCAGCATCCATTGAAAGGGTCACTCGACCCAAAATGTTAGCTCTGATTTCTCTCCACAGATGTTAACCCGACTGTCCTATAGTTAGCTGTTTTTGTTTACCTCCTTTTTTTCAATAAGAGTGTGAGATTGGAAAATTGCCAATCTTCTGGGACTTTTCCAGACTCCAAGGACTCTTGGAAGATTACTACTAGTGCATTCACTATCTCTTCACAGTTACTTCCTTTAAACACCTAGAATCTATCTCATCAAGTCCAGGGAACTGATCTGTCTTTAGGCCCATTGATTTCCATAGCACTTCTTGTGTCTTTTCCATCACCCCATTGCTTTAGCCCCTTCATTATTTACTATTTTCGGAATGCCACCGGTATCCTCTACCATGAGGACTCATGCAAAGTATTTGTTCAACTCTTCTGCTTTTTCTTGGCTTCCTGTTATTATTTCACTAACCTTGTTCTCTAATGTACCTATGTTCACTTGTTGACTCTCTCTTACTTTTCATAGATTTAAAGAAGCTCTTACCATCCATTTTGATGTTACTTGCTAGTTTGTCTTTGCTTATTTTCTCCCTTTTTTCCAGTCTTCTTTTATTGCTTTTAAAACTTTTCCAATCCTCTTATTTGCCACTAAACATTGACCCATTTTATGACAGTTCTTTCAATTTTTGATATTATCCTTAAACATCCTTGGTTAAAATGGTGAGTTTATCCCCTTCCTAGAATTCTTCTTCCTCAACAGGATAGATCCTTGCTGTGATCATGAATTGTGCTTTTTTTAATGTCTGTCATTGTTTATCAACTGTCTTTTCCACTAAGCTCCTTTCCCAGTCCACTCCAGTCAACTCTGCCCTCATCCTTTATGTAATTACCCTTATTTAAATTTAGCACAGTTGTCTCCAATTCAAGCAAACTGAATCTAAATTCAACCACATTATGGACACTGTTCCCTCCACGACCTCTTATTCTGCATATGGGATCCTTTCCTTCATTATCCGAGGTTTAGGATATCAGAGAAGTGATATTATGTTGGAAGTGTGCAAGTCATTAGATAGGCAACAACTTCAGTACCGCAGCAATTCTGGTCACCTCATTACAGAAAGCACGTAATTGTACTAAAGAGGGTATGGGGATATCAACAAGAATGTTGCCTAGGAAAAAATGTAGCTGCGAAGAAAGATTAGGTAGACTGGGTTTGCTCTCCTTTAAACTGAGGACGCTGAAGGGAGATTTGATTAAGATTGTTTATTAAACGTGCCTCATTGTCAATTGCCATATCCAAAATAGCTAATCCCTGGTTGGATCCACAACATAGTGTTCCAGGAAATTATCCTGAATACAGTCAATGAATTCTTCCTCATGAATTTGATTTTCCTAATCCACATGAAGATTAAAGTCATGAACAATTAACAAACTGTCTTCTTGTTTTGACCTCATTATCTTCTGATTTATTCTCTATCCTACAGTTACTGTTAAGGACCCAAAAACTACTTGCACTAGTGTTTTCTTCCCTCCACCCATACTGATTCTATGTCACCAGATCCAAGATCATTTCTTGCCAATATATTAACACCAACACTCAAAAGGATACATACACCTAAATATTTAGCTGCCAGCTACGATCTCTTTGTAACGATGTCTCAATAATGGCTGTAAGACCATATCAATGCATCTCTATTTAATTAACTCAACAATCCCTCATCCTCACGTACCACCCCACCAACCTCCGGATCCAACGCATCATCCTCCGACACTTCCGCCATCTGCAATCCGACCCCACCACCAAAGACATTTTTCCCTCCCTACCCTTGTCTGCTTTCCGGAGGGACCACTCTCTCCGTGACTCCCTTGTCTGCTCCACACGCCCCTCCAGCCCCACCACACCCGGCACTTTTCCCTGCAACCGCAGGAAGTGCTACACCTGCCCCCAGACCGCCTCCCTCACCCCAATCCCAGGCCCCAAGAAGACTTTCCACATCAGGCAGATGTTCACCTGCACATCTGCCAATGTGGTATACTGCATCCGCTGTACCCGTTGTGGCCTCCTCTACGTTGGGGAAACCAAGCGGAGGCTTGGGGACCGCTTTGCAGAACACCTGCGCTCAGTTCGCAACAAACAACTGCACCTCCCAGTCGCGAACCATTTCAACTCCCCCTCCCATTCCTCAGACGACATGTCCATCCTGGGCCTCCTGCAATGCCACAGTGATACCACCCGAAGGCTGCAGGAACAGCAAATCATATTCAGCCTGGGAACCCTGCAGCCCAATGGCATCAATGTGGATTTCACAAGCTTCAAAATCTCCCCTCCCCCAACCGCATCCCAAAACCAGCCCAGCTCATCCCCGCCTCCCTAACCCGTTCTTCCTCTCACCTATCCCCTCCTCCCACCTCAAGCCCCACCCCCATCTCCTATCTACTAACCTCATCCTGCCCCCTTGACCTGTCCGTCCTCCCTGGACTGACCTATCTCCTCCCTATCCCCCCCACCTACACTCACCTTTACTGGCTCCATCCTCTTCGACTTGTCTGCCTCCTCTCCACCTATCCTCTCCTCTATCCATCTTCTGTCCGCCTCCCCCACTCTCCCTATTTATTTCAGAACCCTCTTCCCCTCCCCCATTTCTGATTAAGGGTCAAGGCCCGAAACGTCAAGCTCTCCTGCTCCTATGATGCTGCTTGGCCTGCTGTGTTCATCCAGCTCCACACCTTGTAATCTCATTTGCTGCTTTTTTTATGCTTGACTTCACTGTGCCTTTTTATGTCACGCTGCATACCACTATCAAAACATTTGCCCTGAAATGCCGTCATATCCTTTCGCTTTATAATTATGTTTCCCCTGCCCAAAACTTCTCCCTGACCTCACCAGGTAATTTAAAACGCTTGCCATAGCCCTAGCTATTCGATTCGGTTGAACACTGGTCTCAACATTGTTCATTTATGTGAAGGGTGTCCAACTGGAATAGCTCCCTTCTACCCCAGCACTGGTGCTGTGCCCCATGAACTGAAATCCATTCCTCCCACAACTCTAACTCCTCTAGTTATTTCTCCATGCCAATTTGCCCATTGCTCAGGTAGTTATCCTGAGATTATCTTCTTGGCAATTCTGCATATTGGTACAGTAACACCTTTCCAATACAATGTCATTAGAGATAGAAAAGTTGCCAAAACCCATACTCTCAGTATAACTGGAATTAAGGCTATAATCAAAGATCTCATTGTTTTAGTCTAAACATGGTGTTCATGTAGCTAATTGGAGGATTCCCAAACCTGTCTTCTATATTGTGCAGATGAAATGCTATACAGTCATCCTGAATACCACTGTGATATCTTGTAATATTGCCCAACACCTGGAAAAAGGCTGGCAAACCACAATGACAGCATGATTCCCACGAATTTGAGATTGTGAGGTTGCAAGGTCTGACTGCCAGAGGCACGGCAGAATCTCTGCCTGAGTTTGCCAAAGGCAGAAGTGATCCTTACAATTCACTATGTCATATTGTCATTGATTATGGTCTTTTATAGAGCAACTCTATCTATCCAAGTCACATGCCTTTCAATGTGATACGTGTGACAGTACATGCATGTCTAATGTTAGAGATATCTCCCCTTAGTACACCTTTCATAACTGAGGTATATCTAATAGTTTAACAGGAAACTCTTTATCACTGTCTTGTTGAAAGCTGATTGTTTGTTTTATGAGAGAATACTGAATACTTCTAAGTGCTTTCACTTAAGTAAACCATTCTGTGGTCTTCAATTAAACAGTGTCAGATTGAAAACGCCAAAAATGAGTAAAGCCAATGGAGCATGTGAAGTTGGAAGGGAACGTATAAAGTTGGAAACAGTGGGCTAACTTGTTTGACTATAATATGAACAGAAGCAAAAGCACAAGCGTTATTTCTAAACATATTATTATTTCCAAAACATTTTGAAAGCTAAAATATTCTTGAGCATTTGAATTTTGCTTAAAGGGAGACCGGCAGGTTCAACTGCTTATTGGTGCTACAAATAGGACTACACCTGAGTATTCAAGGGATAAAACGTTTCAGGACTCTCAACACTTTATTGTTCATGTTTACAGAAGAAGAATTGAAGCCTCTTGGGAACGATATCCAAAAACAAGAGAAAGCAAGCTACTGAACAGATAAATTTAAAGATCATTCCATGCCAGAGAAAATGCAACTTTTTGTTGTTAGATATTCATATATACAAGTTCAATTCCAAAGCCAAAATAGCTGATTTACTAATTTGCAAAGGACTTGAAAACATGGAGTAAGCCTGAAAGTATGCAGCATCCTGTATTACCATGTCAAACATAGAAGTGTGGTCTACGTCACAGGAAACAAGATGCAGACTTCTTTCTGCGAAGAAAACTTTGAACTTCAAAAGGCAATAGACAATTGTTTAGAACATAGAACATAGAACATTACAGCACAGTACAGGCCCTTCAGCCCTCGATGTTGCGCCGACCTGTGAAACCAATCTGAAGCCCATCTAACCCACACTATTCCATTATCATCCATATGTTTATCCAACGACCATTTAAATGCCCTTTAAGTTGGCGAGTCTACAACTGCAGCAGGCAAGGCATTCCATGCCCTTACTACTCTCTGAGTAAAGAATCTACCTCTGACATCTGTCCTATATCTATCACCCCTCAATTTAAAGCTATGTCCAGTCGCGCTAGCCATCACCATCCGAGGAGAAAGGTTCTCACAGTCCACCCTATCCAATCCTCTGATCATCTTGTATGTCTCTATTAAGTCATCTCTTAACCTTCCTCTCTCTAACAAAAACAGCTCAAGTCCCTCAGCCTTTCCTCATAAGACCTTCCCTCCATACCAGGCAACATCCTGGTAAATCTCCTCTACACCCTTTCCAATGCTTCCACATCCTTCTTATAATGCAGTGACCAGAACTGTACGCAATACTCCAAGTGTGGCCGCACCAGAGTTTTGTACAGCTGCAACATCACTTCTTGGCTCCGAAACTCAATCCCTCTACCAATAAAACCTAACACACCGTATGCCTTCTTAACAACCCTATCAACCTGGGTGGCAACTTTCAGGGATCTATGCACGTGGACACCGAGATCTCTCTGCTTGTCCACACTACCAAGAATCTTACCATTAGCCCAGTACTCTGTATTCCTGTTACTCCTTCTAAAGTGAACCACCTCACACTTTTCCGCATTAAACTCTATGCTCGGTCTAGGGAGCTGAAGAATTTTGTATTGCAGTTTCTTATATTAACGAAGAAACAACACTGGGACGATTACAATGAGAAGGTGGTGATAGTGGAGAAAATTAGCTGTCCAGCAATGCTCCTTAGTCATATCCATTCCTTTCATCAAAAAAGTGCACTATAATGTATATTGTGATAGCACCACTTTTGACAATTTCAGGATGATGAATGGAGCAAAACAGGGCTATGTCCTTTAGCCCCTTCACCTACTTTGGTATTGTCTTTTCCAAGCCTTTCCAACTGACAAAGGAGGTAACATGCATACTAGGTTAGGCACCAAGGTCCAGCATCTTGGTTTACATGACCAGCGGTCTCAGCACCTTGTTGTATGGCTGTGAAGCCTAGATAACTTACCGCTATCAAGAAAAGAATTTTTATTTTTAATGTTTGCGGCATCGCAAGGAAGGATAAAATCACGAACGCTACACAGTTTTCTCAAAAGACAGGGCTCCCAAGCATGCTCGCACTCATCACAAAGAGGTGGCTTCATTAGCTTGGGCATGTTGGTAGGATGGAAGGAAGATGCAGTTCCAAGGACATATTGCAAGGCGAGGTAACCAGAGCCAGAAGACAAGTAGGCTGCTCAAAGCTCTACTTCAAACAAGCTTACGGGCCTAATACGAAGGCCAGAAAAAAACCCCAATTGATTTTCACATGTGGGAGACATTAGCCAACAGCACAAAAAAGGCAGCATCACTTTGTAGGCCAGCAATGTCCCCAGACCATTAGTTACCATCAATGTCTACAACAGTTTGGTAAGAGGAAACAATAAACTGCAGTAGCAACTGGTAGTAATTTTTAAAGCTGCACTTACAACAGGACTTCCCTCTCACAGATTAATTTCTTCAGCCATCAGCAAAAGTGCATCATGTGAAAAGTTGGGGGTGGCAATGGTTTAGTGGTATTATCACTAGGCTATTAGTCCAGAGACCCTGACAATGTCCTAGGAACCCAGGTTCAAATCCCACCATGGCAATTGTGGAATCTGAATTCAATAAAAATCTGGAATTAAGAGCCTAATGGTGACCATCAAAAGAAAAAATCTGGTTCACTAATATGCTTGAGGGAAGGAAACTGCTGGCCGACAGGTGACTCCAGACACACAGCAATGTGGTTGACTCTTAACTGCTCCCTGGGATGGGCAATAAATGCTGGCCTAGCCAGCAATGGCCTTATCCTATAAATGGTTTATTTTACAATCCCAGTGCCAAGGAATTTATAGTATATCTATCATCTCATATAGATAGAAGGTTCCTAACAGCACTTTCTTTTGATAACAAAGAAACAATAATGGAATGATTATAGTTAAAAAAAAAGAGGCTAGGGTTGAAGTAACAATTCACAGAAAGTTCAACAGTCATGGTTGCTGACAAGACAGGAATCATAACTGAATAATTACCCAATGTGAGTTTCACAAATTTGGAAGCGGCACCTGATGTGAAGTAACTATCCATGTAATAACGCTTTCTTATTCGAAAGAGAGTTCGAGATAACATTATCATGTAAATACTCTTTCAGGTGCATAAGTACACTTCATGAAGACTGCATTTTGGCCCTTTTAATAATATTTAGCACTTCATCGGGTCCGAAAAATATAGTATGTTTGGAAAATCATGGAAAGGTCTCTTACCAAAGCCAGTAGGCTGACCACTTTAGGCTTCTGCTCCTTCTCTTTTGTTTCACTATAAATTAACAAATTATAATTATTAGATTCTGTGAGAATCCTTTCCTGATTTATGTTTCTAAAAATAGTATTAGAACAATTGTGTTGTACAATCAGCCACAACCATTAAAGGAAGATGAAGTTAATGCAAAATCAAAGCACTTTTTAAATTCATAATTACAAATTGTGGCATAATTATCCTAAATTATTATTTTTCCCATTATTTTCAACACTGTTGACAAATAAGATTAGATTTCATCTTATTAGTCAACCAAAAGTGTCAGAAAATGTATAAAGCTGGCTTCTTATTTCAATAGGGGCTCCTAAAATATTTTGTAAAAGTACAAATTACATTGGACAAATAGCTGAGGTCATTCTACACCAAAAAACAAATTGACAATTCTGATCATGTACAATCACAAAATCACAGACCAGAAATCATGTGTATCAGTTTTGCACATATTTATTATTATGCAACTACATTAGTAAGCTAAACAGTTACAAAGTACAGCTTGACTAAGATATTATTTTATGGAAGAGATGTTGCAATAAAAATTCAATGTGTCAGTGATATGGTTAATTGAATACTTTGTCATGCAATCAACATATTAAATAAAAGTGCATAATAACTGCATGTGATTGATATAACTGCATAATTGGTGGGATTAAATCTCTATAATCTTTCACGTGGAGTTTCTCACCTGTTTTTCTCAACTTTTCCATCTGTAAGAACATCATCTTTTTTGTCGGCCTCGTTCGTGCTTCTATTCATATATTGGCTTGGCATCTCTTTACCTGCTGGAGAATGGAACCACTTCATCAAACAATTTAAAATATGTTACTGCACAATTAAAGAATTAAAAAGCATACTCGAAAAGAACCTTGCAAAATAATATGGAAAATCTAATTGCTCCTTAGCAAATCTGGAGTGCACCTCCACTCTCTAGCCCCAACGGATTTAATTAATCACTTTACAAATTTTGGTCTGTGCACCATACATAAGCAGAATGGGCAGGAATTCAACGTCTAAAAAATTTAAATGGTAAAACTTGCAAAATGGGAAAAATCAACATTCAAAGCTTCTCTTGTATTATTCAGTTTTGCCCATTTGTTTGGGAGTAGTTTCCTGTGTAAAACTGCCTTTTTTTACTTGCATATCATTTACGTTGTGCTTTACCATGCATGCAAAGGACTATTTGCACACGATATTTGAATGGGAATTAGGTTTTATCGTCAGCCGTACTCAAGTACAGCAAAAAGTTGACAATGTCACTATTCATGGTGCCATCTTAGGTACAAGGTATGCAGGTACAAAATTTTAGGAAGATAAAGCAATAACCTGTCCTTCCTCTCACCTATCCCCTCCTCCCACCTCAGGCCCCACCCCCATCTCCTATCTACTAACATCATCCTGCCCCCTTGACCTGTCCATCCTCCCTGGACTGACCTATCTCCTCCCTACCCCCCCACCTACACTCACCTTTACTGGCTCCATCCCCGCCTCTTTGACTTGTCTGCCTCCTCTCCACCTATCCTCTCCTCTATCCATCTTCTATCCGCCTCCCCCTGTCTCCCTACTTATTTCAGAACCCTCTTCTCCTCCCCCATTTCTGAAGAAGGGTCTAGATCTGAAACGTCAGCTTTCCTGCTCCTATGATGCTGCTTGGCCTGCTGTGTTCATCCAGCCCCACACCTTGTTATCTCGGATTCTCCAGCATCTGCAGTACCTTTTATCTCTGTTAAAAGTTCCATATTACAGTTCTTGTCAGTATAAAGAAGTAAATATGAAATAAAGTTAAAAGTTACAAATTACAGTCCTTCTTTAGCCATGGACCAGCAGTCACTCTGCACCGGCCTTTCCCCACAAGGGCTAGATCTCTCTCCCATGGAGGGTTTGATCTCTGTCCTGCGCTGGGCTCAATCTCTTGATCCCCACACCTCCACGCAACCGTCTTGTTGCTGACAACCATCAGAGCTCAATGGTCACATCGCCATAGGCTGCCAGAGTCCCACTCTGGAGCTGCTCCAGGCCCCCAGCCGCTTCCATAATGCTGCCGACCGACAGAGTTCTGCCCGGGGCACACCAACGTCCCAGTGGCTGACTGCCAAAGTCCCTGCTCTGAGCCCCCAGCTGCTGCCATCACCGCAGCTACCTCCAGGAGGTAAGAAGAATGAAAAATTTTTAAAAAAAGAAAAAAAAAGTGAGAAAAAGAAGAAATAAAAGCCACTGGAGCGGACGAGATCCAACCTAGATCCACTCTACCACCATCTTAGCAGAAATGTTGAGAAGTAACTGCCCCCATTTGCTTCACTAGAATTGGCCTGTATTGATTTTCTAATTTACCTCTCCCAGGTAATTCTTTGGCCAGCCTGGGGAGGTGAATGGTGATACAGTGATCACGATAATCAGAACTTACACCTTGACTTGATGAAATAGGCTAGATGGCCCAATTGGTCGTATTTGTTGTAAATCATTTGCATACATTTCCCCTCCAAACTTATCTACAATGTCATGAGCCCTCACACCTCAAAATACTCAATGTATACTCATGTATACTCAAAACAGAGACCATCCCATAAGAGAGGGCTCATGCATCTCCCAATAGCTGCATTTCTTAAATATCTGCATTTCTTAAATATCTGCAGGTGCATTGACGGCAGGCAAGGTTGCTCACAATGAATTTGCATTAATTTTTTTTATAAATCTGTAAATATCACTTATCATCTGGTTATTCACTGAAATTCTCAACTGAGATCAAGTTCCTTAAAATGCTTTACCCCAGTTATATATACATGCAAGATGATGTCGATGACTGAATGCACAGCTCTTTTTTATTCATCCGTGGCATTTTCATTCTCCATTCCTTATTGCTCTTCAGTGGTTAGTGACCCACCTTGAGCTGCTGCATTCCATACAATACAAGCATCTGTACAGAGTTGGTGGGAAGGCAGTTCCAGGGCTTTTACCCAGCAAAAGTGAATCAGAGTTTCAAATCAGGATGGTGAGTACCTTAGAGAGGAACTTACAAGCAATGCTGTTGGCTGCCTTTATTTTTCCAAAAGGTAGAGATTGTGAAGCTATAGAAAACCACAGCGGTATATCTTGTGAAGGTAGAAACGGATGCCCCAGAGATGGAGCGAGTGACTGTTTAAGACGATGTGTAGTGTGCAGATCAAGCAGAATGTATGTTTTTTTATTTCCAAAATATACTTTATTCCTCAAATATCTTTATATACATTGTCCGTAAAGCAGTACGCTTCTATACAGTAGCATATGAAGAAACAAACAAGCTTTGGAGTTTGACACTATCCAACAAACAAACCAAAGGCATTTCTTTAAAATAAACCCGAAAGAACCGTAGATGCTGGAAATCAGAAATAAAAACAGAAACTGCCGGAAACACTTAGCAGGTCTGGCAGCGTCTGTGGAGAGAAATCAGAGTTAACAGTTTGGTTCAGACCTCTGAGGAAGGGGCACTGGACCCAAAAAATTAATTCTGTTTTCTCTTCACAGATGCTGCCAGATCTGCTGAGCTTAAAGACATCTCTTACTTGTACGAGACTACACTTACATACATTTGAGACACTAGGAGTTGGGGTGGGGGGGGGCGGCAGTGGTACAACAGGGCAGCATGGTGGCTCAGTGGTTAGCACTGCTACCTCACAGCACCAGGAACCTGGGTTCGATTCCACCCTCGGGTGACTGTCTGTGTGGAGTTTGCACATTCTCCCCGTGTCTGTGCGGGTTTCCTCCGGGTGCTCTGGTTTCCTCCCACAGTCCAAAGATGTGCAGGCTAGGTGGATTGGCTATGCTAAATTGCCCATAGTGTTCAGGGATGTGTAGGTTTGGTGGGTTATTGGGGGATGAGTCTGGATGGGACGCTCTGAGGTTCGGTGTGGACTTGTTGGGCCGAAGGGGCTGTTTCCACAGTGTAGGGGTTCTATAATGATTCTACGATAAGTGAACACACCCCATTTAACTTCAGCAGAAAGACCTTAGAGGGTGGTCTTTCCGCACTGCGCTTTGGTGGCAGCTACCCCGAGCTTTAGTGTGTCCCTCAGCACATAGTCCTGAGCCTTGGAATGTGCCAGTCTGCAACACTCAGTCAGGGTCAACTCCTTGTTCTGGAAGACCAACATGTTTTGGGCAGACCAAAGACAGTCTTTCACCTTATTAGTCAATCTAATGGTCCTCCATGCACTGTCGACGTTTGCCTCAGCGTACATCCCATAGCACAGACTCCTGTGTCACGGAGCTGCTCGGGATGAACCCCAATAAAACCACTGCACCTCTCTGTGGCCTTCCTTTGCAAAGGCACATTCCAGAAGGAGATGTGTGACAGTGTCAAACCCACCAGCAGCTGCTTCGATGGCAGCATGTGGTGGCGCAGAGAGCATGGGCATGCATGAGGGATCTCACAGGTAACAATATCCTTTTCATCACCAGCCAAGCAATGTCTTGGTGTTTGTTGGAGAGCTCTAGTGATGAAGAAGGCTGGATAATGGTGCACAATTCGCTTGAGTGGTTGAAGCTGCACTCTTCCAAGCAAACGGAGTACGCTCCATCCCACCCCATCACTTCACCCTCACAATGTTACATTGGACCGTGTACTATTGAGACGGCAGGAAGCTTGAGCAGTTTCTGAGCGCACACCGAAAATTTCTAGCATATATTTGAGTCCTAGCCATTTTATACTATAGCAAACGATTATGCCTAAAAAAAATCCAGCCTATCGAGTAACAGCCGATCTCAACCATACTTCGAGTAAACCATTTCTAACAATTATCCAAAAAGCTACAATTTACGCCCAAACTCCCTATTTTGTTTGTTCAAATGCAGCAACATCTGCATAATGAGTCAACAATAATCAGACAGATGACTTTCCTTAGCTTACCCTGCGAAAATCGAAATGAAACTTACGCTTTTTTCCCCCCGGCGAACGGGTGCTTGAGTGGACGAACAGGGTTAAAGGAAAATCCCCTTTGAAGTATTCTCCATGACTGCAAGAATAAAAACAGGTGTGTTCCTAAGGACAATGAACTTTGAATGGTTTTGATTGCCAGTCCGATGTGTAATAAGATGAAACGCTGGCCGGCTTTTCATTCCCTACAATATTGCCCGTTGCAGATGAGTTGTACTGATTGACAGTGCGGACACGAATCACCTCACTGCACTCAACCTGGAGGCAGTGTTAAAGTATCCCCAGTGACTCTGATTGGTAGTTGTGTAGTCAGTCCTGTTAATGTGTGGCAGCAGTGTTGTTTGTTTGCTGTAAGATGCATTCCTCCAATTCGCCTATTAGTAGATAACTATGGTATACTATTACCATATATGGTATATATATACTCTATATGGTATTCAGGTCAGAGCTTTCTTTAAAAGAATACATATATATGTACATTTCTCCTGATAAATGGGTGCTTCTGGTTTTAGGCCAGCCCGTGGCCCATAGCTAATTGTTAGGAAGCAGCCCTCCACACTGGGGATGTCGAGAGCTGAAGACTCTGCAGTTCTGGTTTCAAGTCTCACCTGCTCCAGAGGTGTGAAATAACATGTCCGAACAGGTTAAAAACAAAATACTGCAGTTGATGGATATCTGAAATTTAAAAACAACTAAGCGTTGGAAAGACTCAACAAGTCCTTTTCGAAGAAATGTTAACTTCCCTCTCCATAGATACTGCCAGACTTGATTAAAAATATATAGCTTTCCCTGTGTCCCTGAAAAAAATTGTTCAGGTAGGTCAATCAACAATTGAAAATTGCAAAATTAAGATGCATCGATTTATTTCTGCTAAATGTTTGTTAAGTGGGTAAGGATCTTATAGTAATATAAAACAAAGAGATGCAGATGCTGGAGATCTGAAATGAACAAAAACAAATTGCTGGAAAAACTCAACAGATCTGGCAATGTGTATGGAGAGAAGGTAGAGTTAATGTTTCAAGTCCTTCTTTGGAACTGATAGCACTGAAGAGAAGGAAGTATTTGTACTGATGTCAGGTGGGGAGGGAGCCCAGAGAGAAAAGAAGGTGGACAGGCAAAGGGTTTGTTGGTAGTAAAGGACGTTATAGGATTTAGAATGAAGGTATATTGTTAACCACTAAAAAGCCACACATTATGCCAAAACCTGGCTTAATTTGAACCCAGGGAGAGAATTTGAAAATAAGGCAAAGAATCAAGGAATGATTTCCTGTTGATACCCACCTTGACACAATCGGAGGCTTGTCTTTTAAGTGATGACTCCTTGCTCCTGGTGGAGCCACTTGTGGCAGCAAGTAACAGGGTTCACGTGATGGGGAGGTGCCAGACTAAGCGTGGTCCAAAATCTTCAAGGGCAGCAGGAAGACTGTGCGTCTCAGTGGCTACAACATCAAAAGAAGGGTACAGTGGCAATGTGGCCATGCCCATCATGGTTCTACATGTCACCAAAATCTAACCACCGACCTATTATAGTGATGCGGACTGGGAAACATCCCCAAGGTCACCACACCACACTACCAGAGCCCATCCACCAAATCTAATAATCATGAGGCAATGGCCAAATGGTATTTCCACTGGACTGTTAATCCAGAGACCCAGATAATGTTCTGGGGACCTGAGTTCAAATCCTGCCACAGCAGCTGGCGAAATTCAAATACAGAAATAGCTGGAATTAAGAATTTAATTATGACCACCAATCCATTGCCAGTTGTCAGGAAAAACCCATCTGGTTTCCTAATTCCCTTTAGGGAAGGAAACTGCCATCCTGACCTGGGCTTGCCTACATGTAACTCCAGACCCACAGCACTATGGTTGACTCATAACTATCCAGAGGACAATTGGAGATGGGGAACAAATGGTGGCCTAGCCAGCGACACCCTCATCCCATGACTGTATTAGAACAAAAAAAAACAACAGGGGCAGAGCTCTGAACGTGGGAGTTCACAAGTCAAGAAGCTGCACACAAGTGACAGATACATGTCAGTCATTGGTCACCAGTCTCGGGATTGAAGTGTCCTTGGGCAGGAGCATTTATGACTGATCAGTCTTCTTTAGGATACCCTTTGCTTACAGATCCACAGCACAGGAAAAGGCCATTTGGTCCGAGTCATACAGCATAAATACAGGCCCTTTGGCCAACCAACAAACATCAAATTACACTAATCCCAGTTACATGCACTTGGTCCATAGCCTATTATGTCCTGGCAATTTAAATACTCATCCAGGTGCTTCTCAAATGTTGTGAGACTACCCACTTCGACCACCCAGTCAGGCATTGCAGTCTATACAAAAACCACACTGTGGGTGAAAAAGGTTCTCAGATCTCCTGACCTTAAATTTACAGCCTCTGGTCTTAGGTATATCTGCCATAGGGAAAAGATTCTCACAATCTACTCTCTCTATGCCACTCATAATTTTGTATACTTTAATAAAATCCCACCCTAGCCTCCTCTGCTCCAGGGAAAACAAACCCAGCCTATCCAGTTTTTCCTCATAACCAAGACGTTCTTTCTCAGGCACCATCCCTGGTAAGTCTTCTCTACACTATCTCCAACACAATCACATTCTTCCAATAGTGCGACAGCCAGAACCACACACTACATTCCACCCATGGCCAAACCAATCTTTAATAAAGTTGTAACAAGACATTCTTGCTTCTATATTCCTCGCCCCATCTAATGAAGGCAAGCATTCTGCATGCCTTATTTACAGCATTATATACCTGTGTTGATACCTTCAGGAATCCCATGAACTTTATACACCAAAGTCCCTTTGTTCTTCAGTACTCCCTGGGGACCTCCCATTCATTGTTTACACTCTTCCCTTATGAGATCTCCCAAAATGCGTCACCTCACACACTTATCAGGGTTAAATTTCACCTGCTTTGCCCAGTTTACCAGCTGATTGATATCAGGCTGTAGTCTGAGACTATCCTTCTCACTATCAACAACACTCCCAATTTTCATGGATCTGCAAATGTTCTAATTAAGTCATCTACATTCACATCCAAATCGTTAATCCAGCCTGTTGCCGGCAAATTAAATGTCTCCACCAGAGCCCCCAGCAATCCCCTCCCTTGCCTTGCATTGCAGCCTGGAATACATCTCATGAGGCCCTGGGGATTTATTCACCTTTATGCTCACTATAACACCTAATACCTCCTTCTTAATCTTAAAGTATTCTAGAACCTCCCCATCCCAACTGATATCCGCTGCAACGATGTCTTTCTCCTCTGTGAATACAGATAGAAGTATTCCTGTAAGACTTCACCCACATCCACTGGCTGCATTCACACGTTGCCCCTTTGGTCTCTGATATATCCCGCGCTTTCCCTGGTTGTGGTATCTACTGTAAATATTGTATCATTTAGGTTCATATGATTGATTGTAGACAGGCTCAAATGGCCTTTTCCTCCATCTATATCCCACAAACTTAAGGAGTACACACATGTACCAAACTTAAGAACTGGTAGTGAATAAGGGTTCGAGAGGGCATTTATGTTGACTGACTAAGTTTGTTAATTTTTTAATTTTTCATTTTTTGTAGAAATATCTTTTCTTAACAGACTTTAGATGGCTCCAATTATGGTATAACCAGAATTCGAGAAAACTGTCAATAAAGTTGAACAAAAAAATAGCCTGCAATGCATGCCCATGGTAGTAGGTATCATGAATGAATTGGTTAAAAAAGGAAAAAAAGTTACATGCATTATTTGGAGTATATTTCTCATTGAGAGAAATGCATTGAATACGGTCCTGCAGCCTGCACTTTTCTGATCTAAATTAGCTACCTGCATTTGGCAACACTAGATGAAATTTGATCTAAGTTGACAGCTTGTTGATAGTAGGGGTAGGGGATGGGTGCTAACAATGGGTGAGGAATGTATTTATTTTACTATCACACTATCCTGCATCTGTCAAATTAATGGGACCTTGGCAGGAGTCAGTATCAGTTTGGGCAAACTTTACTGTGAGGGCTTATGCTAGGGAAGAAATGGATGAAAGAAGTGGGAAGGTTTTCTCTAACTTCTCTGGAGCTCATGTTGGAGGTGGTAAAGGCACATGTTGTTTCCTCAGGATGAGTGGAAGAGCCCAACCACACAAATGAAACAGGTGTAACTGAGGATGCAGTGCTAAGGATCCAGCTACAGAATTGGAAAAGGTGTAAGGATCTCATTAGGTCAGGAAAGTTGGGGCCTTACAACTTTAACACTCTAACTTCTACACAGCATAGCTCCGTGTAGTCACATATTTCCCTTTTCCTCCAGGTACCTCCTCACATCACCATCTGAGCAGCTGACACTCTGCTTTATCCTATTTCTTCTCCCATATCCATCCCACACAGTTATCCTTTACAAATGTTACTGCATTTTCCACTCCACATATTCGACTTCACATGCTCATGACTTTCTGCTTTCTCTCATTGTAGGAGGAGAGCTGACATCTCTGGGATTTGTCTAGATTCTTCAGTGTTGTTGGAGCCTCACTCATCTTTGTAGGTGGTGGACTGGCTTTGGTGAGATGAGAGTTGATTTTTTTTTGCCACTAAATTCCTAGTCTTTGACTGGATCTTGTATCACAATTTTCATATGGTTGGTCCAGCTCAGATTCTGGTAAATGCTAACTTGCAGGATGCTGATGGTAGTGCAATTTAGTGATGCTAAAGCAATCAAATGTCATTGTGAGGTGGTTAGATTCTCTCATGGAGATACTTATTGCCTTGCATTTGTGAGGTGCAACTGTTTCTTGCTGAAGCCTGAATGATGTCTATGTCCAATAGCACATGGACACAGAGCACATCGGTATCTGAGGAGTCATGAATTGAACATGTGCAATCAGCAGCAAGCGTGCCCATTTATGGCCTCATGATGAATGGAAGGTTATTGATGACACCGCTGAAAATGTTTGGACCTAGGGCACATCCTGAGCAACTCCTGCAACAAAGTCAAACTGTGATGATTGTTCTTGAACAACCATAGCCATATTCATTTGTGCTACACAGCTCCAACCGATGGAGAGTTTTCCATGATTATCACTGACTTCAGTTTTGCAAAAGTTGTTTGGTGACAAATAGTCAGATGCAGGTCTAATGTCAATCATTGTCTGTAGTGATTGTAACGAGGTCAGCCATATGGACCTCATAGAATATGAGTTCCCTGATTGGAGATGAAGATCTGGTCCAATCAGGGAACCCTGGCTGACAGATATAAACATGAGTGTCAGAGGTTCTGTTCACTCTCAAAGCTGGCTGTGAAGAAGTCGGACCAGTGTCAGGTACTATGCATGTATAAGTGAAGGGTGACGTGGTGATGGGACACCGGCCTCGGTAGAGTTATTTCACTGTCATTCTCACCTCATCTCCCAAGTTCAGCTGGGACAACACCAGGATCCTAGGCCAGGCCAAACAGAAACAAGCATGGGAATTCCTAGAGGCCTGGTTCTCCACCAAGAAGGCCATCAACAAACTCCACTACATATACACCTATATATACACCACTGCGAAGGGAAACTGGAAATGAGGTAATAAAATCCAACGGACCCCAGAGTTTAAATACTAGGCGGGAAAACATAACAGCCCTGCATCGGAGGCTGCACTGATGATGTTACCAAGCAGGGTAATGAAATGTTTGCAAACTAACCAGCTTGGCGAGTGAATCAACCACAGCATCCACAACCTGAGCTACAAATCTACTCAAGAACCTCAGCCCCTTTCTCCACGTTGGACCAAGATTGTAATGAGTTTAGGAGATCAGTGGCCCTGGTGGAACCCAAACTGTCATTGAAATCTTCTAACACTTTGCTGATATTTAGGGCAGTAATTGGCCAGATTGGATTTCTCCTGCTATTTGCTTCTGGACAGGTTATACCTGGGTAATTTTCCATCTTATGCAACAGATGCTTATATTGCAGCTGTAACTGAATGGTGTAGCTAAGGGTCAGGCTAATTCTGGAGCATTGTTGGTCTTTACGGTATCCAGTGATTTCAGCCTTCTTTTAGCATCAAAATTGGCTGAAAAGCGACACACATGATGCTGAGAAGCTCAAGAGGAGGCCAAGGTGGATCATCCATGTGGCACTTCTGGCTGCAGATGGTTAAAAATCCATGAGGTTTCTGTTTTGACTTGATGTGCTGGACTCCACTTCAGTGCAATTGGGAATTTATACACATTTCCAATTCCAGCGAGTTGTTTAATTGTCCACCACTTTTCACAACCGGATGCATCAGGACTCCAGAGTTTAGATTTGATTTTTATCAAATCACTTTGCTCTGTTTACTGTAAGCTGTTTCATATGGAAGTAGTCCTATGTTTGAGCTTCACTAGTTGATACCTCACTTTTAACTATCCTTATGGCATTTCCTGGCATGTCATGTGTCATTGAACCAAGGTTGATCCCTTATCTCAGTGTTTAAATGTAGAGTGAAAGTTATGCCTAGCCTTAAAATTACAGGTAATGGTTTAATACAATTCTGTTGTTGTTGATGGCTCACATTGCATCATGGATGCTCATCATCTGAAACTACATCAGTTTGAAATCTGCCCCATTGTGTTGTGAAGACAAAATTCTTCGTGTGAAGACAAGATTTTGTCTCTGTAAGAACTGTGCGGTAGTTTCTCCTACAGCACTGTCTTGGAAGATGCATCTGTGACAAGTGGGTTAGTGGACAAGGTCTGTTAGATCTTTCTTTCTTGTTTATATCCTCCTTACCTGCAGCAAGCTCAGTCTGGCAAATATGTTCTTCAGGTCTTGGTCAGCATATTCAGAAATAGTGCTACTGAGCCACTCTTGGTGATGGGCTACTCCCATCATTAACATCTGGATCAGCTGCTAGTGTTAATCCTCAAAGAAAAGAGTGATGTTGTTCTTAGGTAGCTCTTCCCCATACAAAGAAATTTGCTCCACTTCATGACGATCTGTTCTTCAAGGTTCTGTTCCAAGGCATGGATATACATGTTGACTCAGAAACTATTGGTTTGATGCTTGATATGCTTTTTAAGCTGTAGTACATCTTTGGCAGAACAGTATTGTCTTTGTTGATGGGGTAGGGGTGTTTAAAGCAACGTATCTATATGCTGAACAGTAGACTACTTAGCATTCAGCATTAATATAACATACTGTTTTAGATTTTTCTGATAACCTATCCAAAGATCACAGTCCAAAGATGTGCAGGCTAGGTGGATTGGCCATGCTAAATCGCCCATTCAGGGATGTGTAGATTAGATGGGTTATGCGAGGTGGATCTGGGTGGGATGCTCTGAGGATCGGTGTGGACTTGTTGGGCTGAAGGGCCTGTTTCCACACTGTAGGGATTCTATGATTCTATGTCAAATGCTGTACTGTACTTTATGTGGTCAACACGCTCAGCAGTATGCAATGCAATAAAGAGAACTGCTGTATAATGCTTAGATTGTGTATGCACTGCTATTCCAAAGTTACATCCTGCTTTGAAGAAATTCAGTGACTGATTTATCCAAGATTCTAATAACAATTCTGTTGCAAATGAGCTTGTGATAAAAGTTTCAGCAGTTATATAGTTCAGATAGCTTCAGCAAGCCTTGTATACAGATTATCCTGGGAGAAGGAATTTGCTATCGAAGTGTGTTCTTGCCAGTGTCCTGCTTATCTTTGAAATGAAGTATTGATCAAAGGTTGGTAGGAGGTTGTCAAATGTAGTCTGTTTCTCATTGACCTATTGAATAATGTAACACATGATCTAATGCTCTTCGCATATAATAGCAAAGTGTGCGAGGGATCTTGTAGTGCAGCGATAGTGTCTCTACTCTGGGTTAAGAGGCCCAGATCTCCTCCAGAAGTGTGTAATAATATCCCTGAACAGGTTGATTAGAAACATATAGAAGTCATAGTGTCATACAGCACAGAAACACCCCTTTCAGTCCAAATAGTCCACGCCAACCAAGTTCCCAAACTAGACTAGTCCCACTTGCCTTTATTTGTCCCATATCCCTCCAAATCCTTTTGATTCATGCATTTACCCAAATGTCTTTTAAATGTTGTAACTGTACTTACATCCACCACTACCTCTGGAAGTTCATTCTACACACCAACCACTCTCTGTGTAAAAGAAGTTGCCCCTCATGTCCTTTTTAAAACTTTCTCCTGTCACATTAAAAATATGCCCCCTATTTTGATCTCCTTCACACTAAGGAAAGGACCCTTACTATTCACCTTATGTGTGCCCTTCGTGATTTTATAAACCTCTATAAGGTCACCCCTCAGCCTTCTACAGTCCAGTGAAAGAAGTCCCAGCCTATCCAGTCTATTTTTATAACTCAAACCCTCCATTCCCGACAACATCCTGGTAAATCTTTTCTGAACCCGCTCCAATTTAATAATACCCTTCCTATAACAGGACGACCAGAATTGCTTGCAGTACTCCAGAAAATGCCTCACCAACCTTTTGTACAACTTCAACATGACATGCCACCTCCTATACTCCATAGTCTGAGCTATGAAGGCAAGCATAATAAATGCCTTCTTAACCACCCTGTCTACTTGTGAAGCAAACGTAAAAGAATTATCTACCTGAACCCCAAGGTCTCTCTGTTCTACAGCACTTCCCATGGCCCTATCATTAATTGTACCCTTGTTTATTTTACCATATTGCAATACCTCACATTTATCCAAATTAAACTCCAACTGCCACTCCTCAGCTCATTAACCCAGTTGATCAAAATCTCTTTGTAATCTTAGATAACCTTTTTCACTGTCCACTAAACCACCAATTTTGGTGTCATCTGCAAACTTACAAACCATGCCTCCTACATTCTCATCCAAATCGTTTGTATGAATGACCAACAAAAGTGGACCTAGTGGAACACCGCTGGTCACAGGCCTCCATTCAGAAAAACAACCCTCCACCACCACCCTCTGTCCCCTACTGCCAAGCCAATATGGTATCCAATTGGCAAGCTCACACTGAATCCCATGTGATCTATTACTAACCAGGCTACCATGTGGAACCTTGTCAAAAGCATTACTAAAGTCCATGTAAACAATGTCTACCATTCTGCCCTCATCATCTTTTTGGCTACTTCCTCAAAGAACTCCATCAAATTTGTGAGACATAGGCTTTTGATCTTTCTGCTGTGTGTATATAAGGCTGTGTGACCTGAAAACCCTGAAAGGTTTATGTTGCCCATGTGGAAAGTTCTGTGCATACACACATTATGAAACACCCTCCAGTAAAAAAAAGGAAGCACCCAATTAAACACAGTAAATATGAGCAATTGGCATGGAATGGCATAATTGGCAGTACTGGCAGAGGTAACGTGCAGATTGAGAGTGTTTTTGGAGTATCAGCAGATATTCTCCTGTATTGAATATTGTTTTCAATATGAATTTTGGTTTTCTTTTACCGTCATGGCATCTTCATAGAGATGAATAAAGATAATCCATTTCCAAGATGCCTGTAGGATTTCAAAAACGACCCATGGGTAGAAACTTTCTCACAATGGCTTCAACCAATAAGATTCATTGATTTTTTTGACTTCATGGAAGATGGCTGCTCTGACACCATTGCACTGATTTTCTTTGCATCGAAGGTATTTTTGGCCATATTCAACACGGTATGCTCAGATTTGAGCTCTTTTTCTCTATCTGTGATTTGTTGGTGTTTTATCAATAAGATTGTTAACAGTTCTTAGATGCTGAATTAAACTTGTAAACATTACATCCTCGTTCAAAAAAGGTTGTCAAGATCAGTTCAGTAATCGTAGACCAGTCAGTTTTACTTGGGAGGTGACCAAATTTCTAGAAACAATTATTTGGGATAGATTAATAGTTACATGGAAAATTTGAATTGATTCAAAAGAAGCAGCATGGATTTGTTATTGGAAAATTGTGTCTAACTAACTTGCTTGAGTGTTTTGAAGATGTAACAGGGAGTTGATGAGGGCGATGCTATAAATGTAGGATTTCCAAAAGGTGGTTTGATGTAGTACCACAGCAGACATGTGACGAAAGTTCATAGGTTATGTAATGAAAGAAATATTTGTAACATGGATACCAAATTGACTGAAGGATACGAAATAGTATTGGTTAATGATCATTTTGTGGACTGGTTTGTGGTGGAGGTCCCCAGCGGTCAGTACTGGGATCCTTGCATTCCACGGTCTTCACATAAATGACCTAGATCTTGGCGCAAAACTTGGGGGAATAGTAAACAGTAAGGACAACAATATAGAACTTTGAAAGGACATTGGCAGACATAGTCCAGTGTGGGAATTGTGAGGTGATGAGCTTCAATACAAAAAACATGGAAAGACATTATAAAATAAAACATACTTTTCGAAAGAGTATGCAGGTACAGAGAGACCTAGCGTGTATGTACATACGTCATTAAAGGTGGCAGGAGTGAGCTTTCAATGAAGCATACAGTAATCCAGGCTTCATAATAGGGGCATAAAATTTTTTTCAAAAGGGAGAACTGTACCCCCAAGCCCCTCTCCTCCCAACCCAAATATTGTAAAACTCACTACCTGGTCCTTTATTGTATCTTGTTTCATTTTTACAGGGATCATGTTAGCTCGTTGACTGGATGGCTAGTTTGTAATGTAGGACATTGTGTGATGTAGGACACTGACACCAGTGAGGTTATCATGAAGGACTGTCTTTCTCAACATCTCCCTTTGCTTTAGGTATGGTAACCTTTAGGTTAAACCACCACCAGTCATCTGTCACTGATAAGAGAGCAGCCCTTTGGTCTGGTAAGATAATGGAAACCTCATCTAGTCAGGAAAGTAGGATTGAGAGCACAATCATATCAGCTACAATCTTATCAATTGAATTGCCTATGTCTGCTCCTAACCTGTATGTTCATATCTACGTTGAGGTCTTGCTACAACTTGTGTGAAGAATATACCAGGCCATGAGGTTACAAGTTGTGGTTGAGTTCAGTTCTGCTGCTATTGGTGGCCTACAACATGACATAGTTTTGCACTGCTAGATTTTTCTGAATCTGTCATATTTACAGGGCATTGATAAGACTTCGCCTAAAATATTGTGTACAGTTTTAATCTTTTTTAAGAGAGGAATTATTTGCATTGTGCACGGTGACTGTCCAAATAGAATTTCGGATGCACTGCCAGAACTCTTCAACTGTAAAAATGAAAGGATCATGACACTTCACTTCTAGCTCGGTCATAATCAGTATACTGCTATCTTCAGCACTTATGCCCAATATTTTAGTCCAATGAAGGTGTTAAGGAAAAGTTCTTCCTGTGGGATGTCAATTCCAAGGTTGAGCATGATTCCAGTGTATGGGGAGGAGCCAATGGGTAATGCAGATTGGGAAAAGCCCATGCAAATAAGCAGGTATATCCGATTCACTTCGGGTAATATGTACGTTTATAACGTTTCTTTTGAAGAACTCATTTTTCATTGTTTAGCGATAATCCAAAGAGTTTAATGTTTTACAATAGTATACTTTGTACCTAACAACTAAGTCATATTTTCACAAAACAGAATAATCCAATAATTTAAATTATGCAACAAAGTGGAAGTAAAGTTTAAAAAAATCATGACGATTCAGATCATTTGAATAAAGACTGGATTGTGGTGTCACTTTGTCTTTAACCACAGGGGGGTGCTGATGCGATCTATTTGGATTGTGTGCGCCCACGTGTGTCTTTTTCATTGAAGCCTGAAACTTTGTGTCCATTTTCGGAACCAGATAAAGGTGATATATGGACAGTGGTATCCCACCAGGGATTCCACGGAAGTAAACTTCATTTAATGTCTGTGGTGCTGCCAAAGCTCAATAAAACTTGTTCATTACACCTTTGTTCATTTCAAACAGTGTGTTTTGAGGCAAAGTAGCCCCAGAGGAGCAGCATGGGTCAGGCTGTTTGAAGAAGTGATGGTAAAGGATGTGCAGTTTTGGATTGACAGTGGTGGAAGGGTGCAGGGGGCTGAGTAATGCTACAATGGCCAAGAGGAGAGCTTCTAGACGAGAGAAGTACTGCAGCATTGTATTTGTGAAACTGTAAATCTGAAGCCCAGAATGTGGCCAAATACCCGCAGCAGAGGGAGGCCTGTAAGCTCAGATCTCTTTGACTGTTGAGATGCTCTTGGCCAATATCCGCTGAGATTGTTAGCAAACGAAGACCCAACCAAAAGACTGTTCATGACAGATTCAGCCACCAGGCCAGGAGGCAGACCTGTGGGGAATTGATTGAGCTGGTGGGGAGGATACTGGTGAGGGTTATGGTTAGAAGGGAGGTGCTTAAAGTGGAGTTCTAGGTCATACTTTAACATCATGGTCCAATTGTACTTCCCTTACTGTTCTGCTGGAGAACACTCTGCTGTAAGCCAATGGAGTACTGAAGAGGTTCAGGCTAATCTGTTTAGGTGGCATCCAGTGGATGCAAACCCTTAGAGGCCCTACATTCTGCAGACAGTGTCCACATCTTCTTGTTCAGCACAGAAATAGGGACCTCACACCCAAGATTTGACATTGTTAAATCAGACAAAATTTTGATTAGAGTGCTCAAAAATCTGAGCAGAGTCTAAATTTTAAAAAAAAGGCTGAATCAGATACTGCAAGAAACAGTTAGGAAGAAAATAGGCAACTGAAATGATCTTTTAAGACAAATAAAAATACTGCAGCAAATTCTCTGATTCTAAGATTATAATACTTTGTTTCAGAGGCATTTGTGTGGGATAGTTTAATCACTGAAATGTTAGCCACCCTGTGCAGTGATCATTTAAAAGCGAAGGAATTAACAAGAAACTGCTCAGCAAGCTAAAACAGAATGGAATCTTTAAAGTGCTGGCTGAACAGTTAGGACACAATCCAATTTCAGATCAGGCTGATGACAAATTAATTCTTGAAGCTGATTCATCCCCCATATAACCAGCATAGAATTCACAAAACTCTGGATGCAGCCAGAGTTTAGAGGCTGGGAAAGAGAGAGAGAGAAAAAGATCTGTGAAAATTTTAACTAGAGTTACAGGCTCAGAAATAAATTTCACTGGTGGAAGTTGCTAACAAAAACAACAGCCAGTATCAGAACAAAAGTTTGAAGTCCCAAAGTACACTCACTTTGCTTCTAAATTTGAACAAGGTGATGTAGAGTCTGTATTCAATACTTTTCGGAAAGTAGGAGGGCAGTTACACAACCGCAAGAACTGTGGATCCTCACAATACAAGGACAACTGACAGGAGGAGCCCAGCAGGCCTATATCATGCCAGTTTCAGAAATGTCCATGGAATGTCTTATGGATCAGACTAAACCCCTTCAAAATATATTAGGAAGATACTCTAGACCCTAACTTATTTTAGAGCTAAGTGTAAGATGTGCTTTAATTTGATTGGCCAAACTACTGGAAGTTAAGCAAACCACACTTTAGTTTTCTATACAGTTAAAATACAGACAAAAGAAAATGATTGGCTTAACTGTACCTCCATTGAATTGTTTAACACAAAAATAGAAATATTAACTACTACTAATTAATTGTTCCAATATAGTAACATTCCATTAACGCTCTTGGAAAAGGCAAACTCAATAAAATAGATTGTCTCACAAGAAATTCCAGCAGCAGGCAGAGAGCCCCAGCTTTTAGCTGTAACTGAGAGATCCCAGCAACTGTAAAAAGCTAAAACTACAAATCCAGGTTTTGTGGGAGCTTAACCCTACCCATTCAAGCTGTTTCTACTGTTCCAACTTTAAAAAGAGCTACAAAACCTCACAAGCTGTTTACTTTATTGGCTTTGAACAGACTTTTCATCACCTCTGTCTCACCCTTACTGCATTTTAAAAAAGGACAAAATACACCTCTTAAAGCCACAGTAATTGTGAAAAGATAAAAGCTGCCATCGTTAATGCATCATTGGGGTGGCACAGTACCTCAGTGGTTAGCACTGCTACCTCACAGTGCCAGCGACCCAGGTTCAATTCCACCCTCAGGCGACTGTCTGTGTGGAGTTTGCAGGTTCTCCCTGTGTCTGCGTGGGTTTCCACTGGGTGCTCCAGTTTCCTCCCACAGTCCAAAGATGTGCAGGCTAGGTGGATTGGTCATGCTAAATTGCCCGTAGTGCTCAGGGATGTGTAGGTTAGGGGGATGCTGTGAGGGTTGGTGTGGACTTGTTGGGCCGAATGGCCTGTTTCCACACCGTAGGGATTCTATAAAAAAAAATGCCAACTCATTATCACCAACAATTCAGGGGTATTGAACAGACAATCCATGCAGAGCTACACAGAGTTTGACAAGTGAAGGCAAGTCGATTTTGACTGGTGTATCCACTCTGTAACGTGATGGTACACTTCTGACAAAGCACATGATTGTGTACGGCTGGAAAAATGTAGCAATAACCAAACCATGCTCCCTGCCTAACCAGAGAATGAGGAACAGGGAGTTGTCACAGTTAGAGAAGCTGCAATCACTGCTGATCGACAAGAACTTGCCCCAATCACCTAGGAGCCTGGGCTGACCCCCAATATTAGTGGGTTGATACAGAGGGGAGAGCTGAATAAGAAGGGTGCCTTGGTCAAAAAGGAAGGTATAAATAAGGTTGTACAAAGTCTACCCCAAGCCTGTAAACAGAATGCCTGGTGTTCAATGGATTCTCACTGAATTTAAAAGAGGCCACTCCAGGCATAAATGTTGCAGGTTAAAAAGGGAGTACATCCGCTTGAACAGTTCTCAGCGAGATATCCCAGCAGGCACACTTCAGAACCCACAGGGGACCCTTGCTACCAAATTGAGCCACTTCAAAGGGAGTTTGCCCTATGTGAAAACCACCAGGCAAACTCCTTGAAACCTGCAGGAGATTTGTCCTTCCAGGAACAGCATTCCCATGCCCCTTCCTGAAATCAAGCAGATCTATTTCTTTATCATCACAGAACTGTACGGCACAGAAACAGACCCTTCGTGCAACTCATCTATGCTGACCAGATATCCCAGTCTGACCTAGTCCCATTTGCCATGGCCCATATCTCTCTTAAACCCTTCCCATTCATGTACCCATCCAGATGCCTTTTAAATGTTGTAATTGTGCCAGCCTCCACCACTTCCTCTGGCAGCTCATTCCATATACGCACACCCTTTGCGTGAAAACGTTTCCCCTCAGGTCCCTTTTAAATCTTTCCCCTCTCACCTTAAATCTATGCCCTCTAGTGTTGGGCTGCCCTACCCTAGGAAAAAGACCTTGGCTGTTCACCCTATCTATGCCCCTCATGTTTTTATAAACTTCTATATGGTCACCCCTCAGCCTCCAACACTCGGGGGGAAAAAGCCCAGCCTATTCAGCCTCTCCCTAAAGCTCAAACCCTCCAACCCTGGCAAGATCCTTGTAAATCTTTCCTGCACCTCTTAGGTTTAACAACAATCATCCTACAGTAGGGAAACCAGAAATGTACACTGTATTCTAAAACTGGCCTCACCAATGTCCTATACAGCCGCAACATGATGTCCCAACTCCTATACTCAACGTTCTGACCAACAAAAGCAAGCATTCCAAATGTCTTCTTCATCACCCTGTCTACCTGCAACTTCCACTTTCAAGGAACTATGGAACTGCACTCCAAGGTCTACTTGTTCAGCAACCCCACTCCCCAAGGTCCTTTACTTATTATTGTTAACTGCCCTGGTTTGCCTTCCAAAGATGCAACACCTCACATTTATCTAGGGACATGAGAATTACTCAATCTCTGATACTAAAGACAATTCAAAACTTTCTCCTCCAATTCTGACAGATTTGATCTCGAGTAATTTATAAGTGTCCTTTCTCTTGTCCTTCATACTTGAAAGCACGTGTATGAATGTTTGTTGTAAACCATTATACCCCTAGAGGTTTTGAATACAGTAATAAACTATTAGTTATTATTACTATTATCATCACTAAGTATTAGTATAGAAACCCAGGTAATGCTCTGGAGACCTAGTTTCGAATCCCATCATGACAAATGGCAGAATTTGAATTCAATAAAGATCTGGGATTAAAAATCTAATACTGGTCACGAAACTGTTGCCAATCATAGGAGACACCCATCTGGTTCATTAATGTCCTTTAGGGAAGGAAATCTGTCTTCCTTACTAATGCTGGCTACAGATGACTCTATACCCAAGCAATGAGCAAATGTAAAGATGAAGATAAAGCTGAAGCTTTCATAGCAGTCTTCAGCCAGAAGTGCCAAGTAGATGATCCATCTTGGCTTCTTCCAGCGGTCCCCAATATTACACATACCAGTCTTCAACAAATTTGATTCACTCAAGTGATACCAAGAAATGGTTGGAGACACTGGATACTGCAAAGGCTACAGGCCCTGACAACATTCTGGCAATAGCACTGAAGACTTGCCCTCCAGAACTTGTCACTCCCCTAGCCAAGCTGTTCCAGTACAGTTACAACACTGGTATCTACCTGGCAATGTGGGAAATTGCCCAAGTATGTCCTGTACACAAAAAGCAAGACAAATCCAACCCAGCCAATTACTGTCCCATCAGTCTCCTCTCCATCATCAGTAAAGTGATGGAAGGTGTCATCAACAGTGCTATCAAGCAGCGCCTGCTCAGCAATAACCTACTCAGTGGCGCCCAGTTTGGGTTCCGCCAGGGTCACTCAGCTCCTGACTTCATTACAGCCTTGGTTCAAACATGGACAAAAGAGCTGAATTCCAGAGGTGAGGTGAGAGTGACAGCCCTTGACATCAAGGCTACATTCAGCTGAGTGTGGCATCAAGGAGCCCTAGCAAAACTGGAATCAGTGGGTATCAGGAGGCAAACTCTCCGGTGGTTGGGGTCATACCTGACACATAGGAAGATGGTCGTGGTTTTTGGAGGTCAATCATCTCAGCTCCAGGACATCTCTGCAGGAGTTCCACAGGGTAGTGTCTTAGGCTCAACCATCTTCAGCTCCTTCATCATAAGGTCAGAATTGGGGATGTTCACTGATGATTGCATAATGTTCAGCACCATTCGTGACTCTTCAGATACTGAAGTAGTCCTTGTTCAAATGCAACAAGATCTGGACAATATCCAGGCTTGGGCTGACAAGTGGCAAGTGGCATTAGCCTGGCATTTGTGTGACGTGATGACCATTGCCAACCACCGCCCTTTGACATTTGCCATCACTGAATTCCCCCACTATCAACATCCTGGAGGTTATCATTGATCAGAACCTCAACTGGACTCACCACATTAACACCGTGGCTACAACAGCAGGTCAGAAAATAAGAATACGAACAGCGAGTATTTCACCTCCTGAGTCCCCACAGTCTGCCCACCATCTACAAGGCACAAGTCAGGAGTGTGATGGAATACTCCCAACTTGCCTGGATGAGTACTATTCCAACAACGCTCGAGAAACTTGACACCATCCAGGACAAAGCAGCCCGCTTGATTGGCACTACATCCTCAAGCACCCACTCCCTCCACCACCAATGCTCAGTAGCAGCAGTGTATACTACCTACAAGATGAGCTGCGGATGTTCACCAAAGATCCTCAGACAGCACTTTCCAAACCCAAGGGCAGCAGATACATGGGAACACCACCACCTCCAATTTCCCTCCAAGCCAGTCACCATCCTGACTTGGAAATATATCGCTGTCCCTTCACTGTCGCTGGATCAAAATCCTGGAATTTCCTCCCTAATGGCATTGTGGGTCAACCCACAGCAGGTGGACTGCAGCAGTTCAAGAAGGCAGCTCACCACCATCTTCTCAAGGGCAACTAGGGATGGGCAATAAATGCTGGCCAGCCAGCGACACCCACATCCCACAAATGAATACATTTTAAAAAATGTTGTTGACTCTCAGCTGTCCTCTGGGGCAGTTTGAGATGAGCAATAAATACTAACGTGGCCAGTGACATCCACATCACACGAATAAATTTTTTTTTTACAAAACCCTTTGCTTAGTTTTAACCCTAAAGAATTTGCTGTGGATCACTTTAAGTTGGACCTCACATATAGAGTTTTGAGAAGTACAGTACCACACCACTATTTTATGAAGGGAAAAGAGCTGAAGAAATTAAAAAAACACCACCTCTGTTATGGACAGGATAATTTAACTTCCATGAGAATTTATTCATTCTAGAGCTGCTTTTGATGCTCTGCACAGTTGGCCATTCAAGGAATGAGCCACAAGGGGGCAATAGTGGTAAAGTGGCAATGTCACTGAGTCTATTTCTAGAAGGCTATGCTAGCATATTAGGGGCATGTGTTCAAATCCAACCAGAACAGCTAATAAATTTGAGTTTAATTAATGAAATTGAACACTAGTCTCAGTTACAATGATTACTGTAACTCATAGAAACCTGGCGTGCTACATATGACGCCAGATCCACCGCAATAGAGCTGAGTCTTATCAAATTCAGATGGCAGGACAACTTCTCATAATCTCTCAGCTGTCTACAAGATATGTATTTAAGTGTGTTTTAAACTTTGAGTGCTGTTATTTTCAGTTATGAGCTTGATGCAGGCTTTCAGGTAAGTTGTATCATGTTTTGGCCATGTCAATTGTGTTGAGTTTCAAGGAGAGTTTCCCTCCGTGAGGCTCGGCAGGATTTCTTGCTGTATTGTCCTGAAATTCGCCTCTTTAACAACTTGTCATACCGTATGTTATATTAGATGCTGACCCAATTCTATGATCTTACCATGCCCCGACCAACTCGCCACTCACCTGATATCCCAGAATAGATGGGTATCCCTAGTAACAGTGCCATCCTTAAGCTCCAGCCCAGACAAGCATTGGTATTCAGGGGTTGTCCTTCATTGCCAATAGAATGGCTCAGCAATCCTGGATATGTGTTGCTTATGACACATAGCTGGCATGCAGACACTTCCTGGCACATGCAACTCCACTTTCTTGCTCCATTCAATGTCTAACCATCAGGCCACACAATTTTACCTGCTTGCATCCCATCCTACCACCCTCTCTAAGTCACCGTTACTTTGTGCCCAATTCGCAATGCAGACAAGTACCTTATCACTGTCCAGTGGGGGACTGTCCCACAAACACAAACATTCAGACCTTCCAGAGGTGAGTTTTTATTTACAATCAGCAAAAGCAACCTGTAGTGTTTGGGACCAGGGTCAGGTAGATCTCATTGACTATGAGACCTTTGATTGGGGTTGTTAACCTGGGCGAATCAGGGAGCACTGGCTGACAAATATAAACAGGAGATTCTGAAGGTCACCTCAGTCTAGGGACTGGCTTTGAGCTGACTGCACATGTAAGTACAGGGTGAGTTAGTGATGGGATGCTGACCCCTGTGCAGTTTTTTCACAAAACATAAACAAAACAAATAGAGCGTGAGGTAAGCCCCCGCAATGTAAAGGAAAGGCTGACATTATGACCTATCTTACATTCTGTGATGGTCTGTAGCATCCAGCTGTCATCTGCTGCTAACCCTAACCCTAACCCTTTCGCAGGTGTCAATCAAATCGGTCAAGTTCTGAAGAAGAGTCATACCCGACTTGAAATATTAACTCTGTTTCACTCTCCACTGAGATACTGAGTTTCTTCCTTCTGAGCAGTTTCCACAGATTGGAGAACAGTAAATGTAAACCATCTATTAGAAAAGGGATGGAGAGAACAAAACAGAGAATTACAGACCAGTTAGACGAGTATCACTAAGTGGGGTGGTGGGGCGTGCTTGACTTTATTATAGAAGGTGTGGTAACAGATGCTTGGAATGCATTTACTGGATTAGGCAGAGCCAACATGGGTTTATGAAAGGGGGAAATTATGGTTAACTAAACACTGGAGTTTCTTGAGCATTTATAATAGATAAGAGAGAACCGGTGGAGTTGGAGTACTTAGATCCCAGAAGTCTTTTGATAAGGTCGCAGATAAGAGGCAAGTGGTAAAAATCAAAGCACATGGGATTGGGTGTAATATACTGGCATGGACTGAGAGTTGGTTGACACACTAGGAAGTGAAAATGGGAATAAATGGCTTCAGCAGAGTAAGCTCATCCACTCCGTCTGTTTTTCTTTATCTTTTATTTTCTTCTTCTTCTTTTCTCATTTTTTCTTTCTTTTAAATTTGTTTTTTTCTCTACTAACTTCTCTTCTGGAGAGAGCTCGGTCACGGAGGCAGCAGCATTCTGGCTTTGTTGGGTCCAGTGTGTGGCAGCGGCAGGGGGCCTGCGTCTGGACTTTGATGGTCGGAGAGCGAGCCCAACGTGGTGATGAGGGAGGACCCCGGCATCTGCAGCGGCAGCAAAACCAGGCAGCCCAAGGCCTCCCAGAGAGCAAGCTAAAGCTGAGGATTTCAAGCCCATGCAAGGCATGTGAGCCCAGTATGGCTGAGCATTTAAGAAAGACTGTTGAAATTTCAAGATTAGTTCTTTATTTTCTACTTTATACTAAGAAAGACAGTAATGTTTAACTTTTAACTTTGTTTCTTTATTTTTCTACTTTGTACCTAAGATTTTGAACCTAAGTACCTTTGTACCTAAGATGGCAATGGGAATGGCAACTGGGCACATATACTTCTGTACTTGACAATAAAATGTATTTCTAACTGGGTCTTTTTCTGGGTGGCAGGTGGTGTCTAGTGGTGCACTACAGGAATCGGTGCTTGGGCCCCAGCTGTTCTCAATGAATGTTAAGGATGCAGATGATGGAACCAAGTGCAATATTTCAAAGTTTGCTAACAACACAAAATCAGTTGAATTGTGAATTGTGAAAAGGATGCAACAAGGCTTCAAGGTGATTTCAATGAGTTGAGCACATGGCAAACACATAGCAGACAAAATGTGATGTGGTTAAAAGTGAAATTATACATTTCAGTGTGAAAAAGAGAAGAATTTTATTTAATTAGTAATATAGTGGGAAATGAAGATTTGCAAAGGGACTTTGGCGTCCTTGTGCACCAGACAACGGAAGTAAACAGACGGCTGCAGCAAACAATTGTCTACACAAATGGTATAATGGCTTTTGATTCAAGAGGATTTCATTCAGAAATAAGGATGTTGTTCTGCAGTTATGCAGGGCCTTGGTGAGACTACACTTGGCGTATTGAGTGGCATTTTGCTGTCCCTACCTAAGAAAGGATATATTTTCCACAGAGGGAGTGCAGTAGAGGCTGATACCTGGAGTGTAGGACTGTGTGATGAGGAGAGATTGGCTTGACTCTGACTTATCCATTAGAAAAAGCCACCATAACCTAGAGGACCATAGGACCGCTTTCTAAGCTGCTTCTGGAACTCTGACTGTGGGTAATCCATGGAACATGTGTGGTGGTTTTTTAAGCTCATCTGCTGCTGAACTGCCATTTGCCACCTCTAACATGGTTTATTCCAATTGCTGTCCTAGCGGGCCTTCCAACTTCCGCCAGCACAAAGTTAATCTCGTGCAAAATGTCACTTCTGTCTCTTGACTGGCACCAAGTTGAAATCAAACTTGCATTTGCTGATCTACATTGACTCCCAGTCCCCATCCACACCTCATCTTCATGTATATTCTTGATATTATTGTCTAATACAGAATATTTACAAGGAGTCTGCCAAGCTAAAGAAACCACACACTTTATTGGAACACATCTTACTGTGACTACATCTTATCACGAGGCTGTGCAAAAAACAGTAAAATCATGAAAAGTTGCTTCATTTACAGTAGTGACAGATACTCTGATTAGCATATTACTCAGATTTAAACACTTATTCTACATTTTTCAAATCTTTTCATGCCTCACCCCTTCCTATCTGTACAATATACTGCACCCCACAGCC
Organism: Ginglymostoma cirratum; assembly: GCA_024137785.1. Taxonomy (NCBI): domain Eukaryota; kingdom Metazoa; phylum Chordata; class Chondrichthyes; order Orectolobiformes; family Ginglymostomatidae; genus Ginglymostoma; species Ginglymostoma cirratum. The sequence continues at coordinate 66,197,184 of JAHRHZ010000014.1, forward strand.
CTTCGACAACTCTGTGTTCTTCCGATTCTTGGTTCTCATGCATCCCACAATTCCATCATCTGCCACTGGTGGCCATATCTTCATCCGGAAAGAAAGAAGGCCTTGCATTGGTATGATGCCTTTCATCATCTCAGAATTTCCCAAAGCATTATACAGATAATCAAGTACTTTTGGAAATGTAGTCACTGTTGTAATCTCGGCCCTAAGCTCTGGCATTCCATCTATAAACACTTTTGCCTGTCTGCCTCTGTCTTCCCCTTAAAATTCTGCTAAAAGCTAGATTAAACTTTCCGTCACCTACCTTGACGTTTCCTTCTTTGATATCAATTTTTACCAGATCATTTTCCTGTAAAGTATATTGAATTTATTACTACATTAAAGGTGCGATATAAATGCACCAGTGCCCTGTGGAAACAACAAAATGGGCAACGTATAAGTAAATTGGGAATGGGACAGCATCAGTGGCTGCATTTGGGGTGACTGAGTGGGGACTCACCATGTTGCACTCCTACAATTATCATTGAACAAATCGTCCCAATCAATATCACTTACATTGGTCTGAACAACAAGTTAAAAAGGAAGTGTTTCCTTGCATATTTGTTTCCTGCAGCAGACCTTGACCTGCATTTTAGGAAAGAAGCCCAACTATTCCTTAGGAAATGTTTGGATGTAACTTTTGTGTAGCAGCTGCCCATAGTTGATATATGTGTTCACTGCTTTAGGCACTGACCTTGAATCCAACATTAGCACCAGTCTTGACCAGTGCCACTCTGACATCTCTAAATACCCCTTTAAGTCATGCACCATCCTAACTTGGAAACTTCGTCTTTGTTTATTGCGAGTCAAGATCCTGGAAATCTTTGTCTAATACCGTCTTCAAAACGAGATTACCACAAGGAATGTTCAAGATGACAGCCAACAATCGCTTCTTGGAAAATGAGATCCGTCTTCTTCCTCAGAAACCAGGGGGATGGGAATTACTAGAATTTTGAAAGATGCAACTGATAATTATGATTCATTCAATCAGCTTTCAAGGACAGAATGCTCTGTGCGTGGTATTTAAGAGTGAATGAGGATCATTTCTAGGTCTTGATTCCTACTGTATCAGAGTATCCACCTGATAGATCTCCTCAGAGGTGACCAATTAAGAGATCACTTCAGGGTTTGGCATCCAATGAAGGATGTCGGAGGGTCCCCAAGTCTGCAGTCCCAATCGGTCTGAGGGGAAAAATACAAGGCCACCTCCATCTTGAGGTGCCCTTGGAAGAGTTAGAATGTTAACGAAACGAATTGCGTCCACAGCTGCAAGGTCACCAGAATTGCAGGAAATCCTCTCACATGGGATAGTTGACAGATACAGCTATGAGCAAGAGATGGCTGTGTCTGTGGTGGGGAAGGAGAGGAGGATAATTGGAAGATGCCTTGTACGGCTGTCAGCCAGCAGCAAGTTGCTTCCAGGCACCTGTAGGGACTGACCCTCAGTAAGCTGAAAAATGCTGGAAAGAGCCTGGCAGCATATCCAATCCACTCAGAAATGGGCAGTTGACAATGCAAATAGCCTATATGCCTGGTAGCAACAGGTACAGCAAACTTTGTTCTACCTGGCACCTTCTTGATAAACTAGCAAAAATTATATAACTCGCAATAAACCAGTAAAAATTATGTAACTCCAATACCGTGAAGTTTACTGTATTATTCTGTCCAATTATTATAGTTTTGAACATTTATTTACCTCAATCTAAATATATTTGTTCTTCAGTCAAATGGCTAGAAGAAATATCAACATTTGATTCACTTTTGAATCAATTTCTCCGGAATTACCCTGTTCTCCGTGATGTCCAAGTGGGCAGTTGAGGTTGTGAGTCAGAAGACTCTCTGCTGCTAAGTTTTATTTAAGGCAAAGTTGCATTATTATTTAAGTGAATTATGCTGTAAATAAAGTTTAACAGTGATGTGTCTACTCCCTGCATTATATTGCTATTACTTAGTGTGTGTTTTTATATTGATTCTGTGGACCTCAAATGTCTGGAATATTTAATTAGCTGGCACACTCTTGGTCCCATAAGCACCAGTTAATAAAAAGTTTGCTGCAGTCAGTGTCAGTGATGGCCCACTTTTAGGAAGGGTGTTGTTGGGCCTTCCTCCAAAATTTGTTCCCGTCCTGTCTTGAAACCCATTCTGCAGGACTAGGAAGATTCCTCCCATTATCCTCACAGATATTCTTCAGGCAAAAGACAAAATTGATCAAATTGAGGGGACAACTTTCTCTAATATGTGTCCGACAAGAGCTGTGCAAGATGTTCACTGAACTGTTGCTAGGGAGCCCCCAACTAACATTTTGCCTTCCAGCTATGCCATGCATCAAACCCGAGGTAATTGGTGCATCAGGTTCATTTGACATCTTATAATGGTTGCCATTCCTTTGGGCACCGACAAACAAACAAGGGATGAGGACAGAATATCTCCTCTCAAATCCTTCAAGGAATAATCTCAGCCCCAACCAAGAAGCAATTTTGCTTCCTTTCGAAAGCATGTAGAGACACTGTATACATTGCACCAGCTTTAAATATTTTGTCGGCATTCTTAGCATCACCAGAATGGGTCTGAAAATTTTAGCCTGTTATTTATGTACTTCATCTCTGAGCTTATTTTGCAGAATTCACTAAACAAGATCCCTATGGCTTGCTGTCCAGCCAAGCAGTTAGAGAAAATTTGTGACTATAACATTGTACTTCTACAGCATGTATAAACATGAATATGATGAGAAAGTGTTTGATAGTTGCTAGGAGATTTGTACATTGGTTCATTTGTTTTGGATGTAATACTGCATTAGGTACTGGTGCAAGTGATGCATAGGGTGAAGGCATTTATCTCATAGCTTGCATGTTATTGCCAAGTACCAGGATATCTCTAGTCGTGTATAACTGCATTAATTATTAAGCTTAAGCAATATAGCTAAGTCGGGCTGTTCCAACAATGATAGCTCACATCATGTGTATTCAAATGTAAGAGATGGGTAGAAACTATACCAGAATTAGTTGGTGTAGCCATGAACATCATTTTTGACATTTTTTAAAAGAAACAAAAACATGTACCAGAGGGCCAACATTAGCATATCTGGTGAAATCCCCCCGGTTAACCCAGATATATACTGCCCTCTCCTAGATTTCCATTGGATCATTGGATACAGCTAAGCAGAAGAAATGTTTACCTCTGTCTTAATGTCATGGTGTTGTATCAGTACCACATTGGTACCAGGTTCTGGTCCCAGTTATCCCACCAATTAAATTCCACCCCAGACTCTTAGCCTTCCCTTTTTATCTCAGAAAAGATAGACAAAGAGCCCATGTTATTCAATCTTTTCTAATCTGCTTTTCCCTTAAATTGTTAGGATTAGCCGTGTGATCCTTTACTGCAGTCACCTTGAATAGCTAATGATCAAATTATTTTGATCTAGGTTTTACATTTCCCACAAGTACTGACCCTTGTCAAAGTTACTAATTATATCCTATAACCCGTAACTGCGCCACTTATCCTTTCTTGATCTCAACGTAACATCTAACATAACCAACCCATTGTTCTCCACAGAGTCTCCTTGACATCTCCAAAGCACTGCTCCCAATTTGGCTCCAATTGCAGTATATTCCTAATGTCCCAGCAACATCATTACCTAACCTTGCAGTGTGAGCTCAACAAAGTGTCTTGATATTGATCCCTCCAAGAATCAATATGTAAAATAAGCAAATGAAGATACTAGCTGCAAACATTAGTTTCCATACCTCTCTGATGCGTCCATATACTTATTTTGTTAAATATGGCAACCAGAACTGTACTCAGTACTCCAAAGGTAGTCTGACCAAGATTTAATTCAAGTATAGCAAACCTTGCCTATTTTCCAATTTTATCCATCTAGAAAAAGAATCTAGTGTAATTTAGATGCAAAAGTTAAGACAAAAAGATAGCTCTTTATCTTATCTTGGATATAATTTGACAAGAGGTTATTTTCAGATTTTTAAACATCCAGTATAACATTTTATGAGCTATTTGAAAAATAAAGTTGGTCTTGACGCTTGAGTCTTTGACTTTTTACAATTTTCACAATTACACTTTTATAACATTTATTTGATTTGATTTGATTTGTAACTTTCACATGTTCTGAGGTACAGTGAAAAGTTTTGTTTTGCTTGCAGCACAGGCAGATCATACCATACTGAACGCAAAATGTTTTGCTGTACGTAGGTACGTGATAATAATAAATCAAATCAAATAAACATTATAAAAATGGTAATTGTAAAATTTTTTTAAAGAAAGCTTCTATGTTCTCAGCTGTTGTTACAAGTCTTCTTCAAATTGATTAATTCCTTTAGTAGTTTTGACAGTTTTGTGAGCTACTTTGTATTTTGGTTCTAAAATTCTAGTGCTATTTGGCCAGGCTACTGTTCAAATTTGATATACCACAGTTCTTAAGGTTGCTTAGGCCCTTGCTGATCTGCTTTGCTAAGTGCGAATTACAGTTTAAATTTTCTGAGCTATGTTTTACCTGTATCACGCCTATATCAAGCATGTCCAGAGAGTGTCCTGTGAACTGTGACCTTGGAAAGTTCATTTACGTTTGAGGATTCCAATTTAAAAATAACCAGCAGCAAATGTTTGGTCTTAAACAAGATCGACATTAGTTTATTACATAATTACAGCAGAAGAGGTTACTAAGGAAAAATAATAGTTATTGACTAAAATACAGATACAAAGATTATAAGTATACATGGATAAAAATAATGAGAAATACACAAACATAAGATCAAGCTGTTATCATTTCAGACCTGTTTCTTGCATAATGATTCTTTTTCAAAGGTGAAAGGATTGAAAAATCTAAGTCAGAGTTCAGCAACTATGATGTATCTTGAGGCTTTGTCCTGTCATTTTTTAAAGTATGACTTTTTAAAAGCTTTCAACTGGTTGTAATTGTTGCAAATTGCACTGAGGATTGCTTAAATTGCAAAGCCGCCTTGAACCGGAGATGAGAAAACAAATATATTTCAGTTGTTGAGGGACAGGTTGCAAAAAAAAGCGGGGAGAGGCACTCTCTGCTAACTAGTCCATTTTAACTCATTATCTCAGGAAGACTTTCTGGACATTGGGTCCAACTGTGACAACCACAATGCCAAGAACAAATCTTCTGCAAATATAGGTTGAAAACCAGTATTTGAAGGAAGGTTGTGAGACTTTCGGCAGATTACTGAAAGGGAAGTTGCTGTTTCCAATTCACACTCCCAAAGAAACCAGCACCCAGTTCCCACAAAAACAGTTCCACGGAAGAAATGTCATGGAGTCAATAACATTCTGCAACATTTGTTACTTCTGACTGCATTTCAGAAACCAGTCAATCAACCTCAGCTGAAAACAAAAAATGTTGGAAATCACCGCAGGTCAGGCAGCATCCATGGAGACAGAACAAGCTAATGTTTTGAGCCTAGAGCTCCATTAGAGTTTCATCTCACACCCTTACCCCTACCCCCCCACCTTGATGAATTTCTGGCTTGCTACGATGTTGAACTGTTTTTCCACCACCTCCGTCTTCTTCAGGCAGAAATCCCCACCTGCTACCCGGCTCCACTGATCCCTTCACCTGCCTCCAGTATTCACCCTCCTCTTAGACCCCTTCCACTGCCCTCTTACCTGCCCTCGATCTCTTCATTGAAAATAGTTGGTGTGATATTGGCTGTCGCAATTTCTCTGGTCCTCTTACTCATCCTAACCTGTCCCTTTCTGAAATTGCTGCTTTTCACTCTCTCAGGCCCATCCCTAACTTTGTCATCAAACCCATTGAAAAGGATGGTGCCGTTGTAATCTGGCACACTGATCTTTACCCTGTGGAGGATCAACACCAACTCTTGGACACATCTTCCTACCTCCCCCCCCAAACCCAGACCATGACCTCACGTTGAAACATTAGGTCATTGTTGCCAGTGCAGTCCACCGACCTCATTATCTCCAGAGATCTTCCCACCATCACCCCTCCCCCCAAGCCTCCAACCTTATTGTCTCCCAGCCCCGGACAGCCAGCTTCTACCTCCTTCCCAAATTCCACAAACTAGACATCGCGGGCTCTGATAAAGAGTCAAAACTTTAGCTTGCTCTCTCTTCATGTATGCTGCCTGACAGGCTGCGATCTACAGCATTTTTTGTTTTCAGTACAATTTCCAGTATCTGTGGTAATTTGCTCCTAATCAATCTCAGCCTCAGATTAAACCCAAAGGGCACCAAAACTTATATTATTTATCTTCCTGTCTACTGGACACAGTCCCCTTTAAATTTATAGCTGTGAATGTGAGGACCAAGTAACTGTATGAAAACCACACATAACAATTTTTTAGTTAGCAAGCAATAAACTAGCTTTTTAACTACTTATTGCTCACAGGATAAATAGCTAATTACATTTGGGGAAGGGTACAGCCGTGAACAAGGAAACCTAAACTGTTGTGTCCAGTGACAAGGTTGAACTGTGGGCAACCATTTCACCTCCTCCTGCACCTCCCCCCAGCCGTCTTTACCTGTTGGTAACAGATGGCTCCTGTAGTTGAATAGTTGGAATTTTCTTCTACAGGTGGACTGAACAGGACAGATTCTGGGAGGAAGTGGATAATCCTTTATTTTACTTTCGCAGCAAAGCAGGATGTGACTGTCATTAGTCTGGTACAGTATATTGGTATTTCAGATGGGGTCCCTTTCTCCTTCTTCCTGGCTGCTATGTTAACTGTCATGAATCATTGTACCACAAAACAAACTCTATTCTGCTGGAATTTCCTGATGTGTTCCTTCACTCTCCTGTATTTTCTCTGAAACTTTGAATTCTCATCCTTTCAGAAGTACGCATTATGCTGTCCATGTGTTAATCAAATCCCAAATTCAGTTAATATTGAGATAACACATCATTCTGTCATGGATCAACAGTTATGTTCTGCAAACCTCTTTGGAGGATTCTATGTCCATTTTTACAGACAGATTAATCCTGTTTCAAAAATATAATATTTTAATTACACAGCCAAGACTGTGGAAATATATTATGGTGACGAGAAATGAACTGCTGGCTAATTTAAAAGAATTATTCTGTCTACTTTCAGACTGCTCACGAATAACATTATAAAGTCTAATTCTAAAAAGCACCACTATTTGTGCATTGGAATAGGAAGTAGGATGTGTGATGGTTAGAAAATGATATGGAAGATATGAATACCTTGATTCAATGCTGTTGTAATTGTGCTGTCTTAGCTCACTGGGATCAGTATGTTAATAGCATTGGGCAGCACTATTTAAAATACAGGCAAACTAATGAGATAAATGAATTAATCCTTTCTCACCAAATGATCAAAGAAGCCAGACCATGAATTTTGATATGACATATCATTATCCACCTATGGTCATCATTACCAGCATTTGAATTTTAAATGTTTGATTATTTATTGGATATGTTGAAATGGATAATACAATTATAAATACATTTCCTCACAGTAATTCAGTGCTGACTAGATTGCTGACTATTAGTTGATAGGTGAAGGTTTGACTCCTATATTTATACAAATTGGTAAGATTATTTCATGATTACACAAGTTAATGGTATAACAGTGACTTTATTGAATGAACAAATGTCTAATGAATTTGACTGATCCCTGATGGGTAGGAGGCCTGCATTCAAATCCCATCTACTCCAGATGTGTGTCATAACATGTTTGATTCAAAATGCCTGTTCCTGATAGACTTACAGTTCGTTGTGATTCCAATTCATTCTATGGATTTGGCATCACGGACTCAACTGTGTGTTGTTTTTTATTTCTCTGGAATGATAATGTCAGCTGTTTAAGATATCAGATGAATGAATCTCACCTAATCATGTGGGGTATACGTTCCCAAGTCTCTGCGTCCAGATGCATTATGGAGGTACATGCATCTGCACTAGCTGGCTTAAACTTCCTGGAAACATCTCAGAACTAAGTGACACACTTAGTTGTTTTTTGTTGATATTAAATTGGCATAATTTTTTAAAAAATAAAGTTCCTATAATCTCCCCCACCCTTCCATTCAGAGATGCATTACCCATCCCTTTTACACAGACATGTTGCAATGATATTGAGAAGACCTACAATATAGCCTGAGAATGTTAACTTTTAATTCAATCAATTTTTGTTACATAATCAAATATATTATACACTCCTGATTTTCAAATACGTCACCTCAGTTTTACTAACCAATGAGTCATGTATGCATATCTAGAATCACAACTTTAATCTGTCAATCATCTTGAACAGTCATGTACAAAATTGTGACAATTTCAGGTTAATTGTTGGTGAGAGACAAGTCTTATGCAACAATTGAATTTTCATTACCATGTAGTAATCTTAAAGAAAGAGAACTCACAATACAAATTGGGTTGGCATTGTGGCTCAGTGGTTAGCACTGCAGCCTCACAGCGCCAGGGACCCAGGTTTGATTCCACCCTTGGGCGACTGTGTGGAGTTTGCACATTCTCCCCATTTCTGCGTGGGTTTCCTCTGGGTGCACCGGTTTCCTCCCACTCTCCAAAGATGTGCAGGGTAGGTGGATTGGCCATGCTAAATCGCCCGTAGTGTTCAGGGATGTGTAGATTAGATGGAATCTGGAAGTCTGGACTAATGATTCAGAGGTATGACTTCAAAATCCACAAAAGCAATTAGGAAATTTAGATTCTCTGAGTGATGCAGGAATGGGGATCCAGAATTTAGCATTGGAGGAGACTCAGCCAGTTGTGGATCAACCTACAGCAGGAGGACCCTTAAGAAGCTCACCATCACCTTCTTAAGGGCAATTAGGGATGGGTAGGAAATGCTAGCCAGCCAGCGACATTGACATCCCACAAATGAATAGAAAAAAAACATAATTATCACATAGTGTATCTTCACAACTCAGTTTTCATGCTTTATCTCTTCCCATTTTTTCTGGTTTCTTTATTTATATTAGCTTATTTTATTTCCTTCCACTTTACTATTCTGCCTTACCCATTTTTTTCACTCCCTTCTTCCTCCAGCTTCTCTACTTCCCAACCTCACTCCTCCTTCCTGCATCTTGCCTAATCTCGCACAACATGCAAACAATCACCCAGCAGCAGTTTTCTGGGAAATTCTCAAGTTGATAACAATTGCTGAGTAACTATTTTCTGCGAATGCAAATCCATTCACCGATAGAAATTGTGACTGTTGATGATAATTCCTTTGTGCTTTCAACCTCTCTGGTGTTCTATCCGACCATTATTGATTGATTAGGAGATTATGTTGTATGGAAAAGAGAGTTGCAGACAAAATTTTCTCCAAATTACTGTTGCTTGATGATAGGTTCTTGTGTATGGCAATATTTATGTGATCTGTTTCGTACTATAATCATGCAGACTATCCATTTTTAACATTTTCTTTGTAGTATACTAAATCTTATACCATAAGATTCTGAAACTACTGAATGAGTCAAAGACTTTTCTGATTTCATGGACAAGTCTTTACATACTGCACATCTTCAATGTCGGGAAAAGTGCTGAACTCCAGAGGTGAGTCAAGAGTGACTGCCCTCACATCAAGGAACAGCAACAAAACTGGACCTCAGTGAAACAGTTATTCAAGTTAGGGTGTTACGTCCAACCATCTTCAATCATTTCATGAATGACTTTCCTTCCACCATCACTGAAGAAGCTTGACCCATCCAGGATAAAGCAGCCTGCTTGACACCACCTGCAATATGCACTGGTTTCATCACTGATACCTAGTAACAGCAGTGTGTTCCATCTACAAGACACACTGCAGTAACTCACCAAGGTTTCTTAGACAATACCTTCCAAACCCACAACCACTCCCATATGAAAATACAAGAGCAACAGATCTAGGACAACAAATTAGTGTCCAAGTCATACCCCATCCTGACTTCACAATATATCAGTGTTCCTTCAGTGTCACTGGGTGAAAATCTTGGGACTCTCTTCCTAACAGCACTGTGGAGGTTCTTACACCATGTGGACTGCAATGGTTTAAGAGGCAGCCCACCACTTTCTCAAGGGCCAATTAGCATGAACAACAAATGTTGATGCCCATGCCCCATGAACAAATAAAAACATGTACTTTTTGAGTATAATGTAAAAAAGTACAATGAATGGACACCAAGAGCAAATACTTGGCCTGTCCTGCTCTGCCCTGAATTCAATATCAAGGTTAAGATTGAGAGGACTGAACAATGACCTTAACTTCAAGTCGAACGTCCACCCACCATAAACCTCAGCTCATCCAAAATCCTACAGCCTGTACTCTGCTGAGCATTTCCAGTAGTTTCTGTTTCTATGCCAGGAACGACAATTTGTTGCCGTTTCTTTTGTTTCACGGAAAAATTGCGAGTTGATTGATCGAGCTCCTTAAAAAACAAACGCTGCTTTTGTTAACTGAATGTTGGCTGATTTCGTGTGTACTCTGTTGGTATCAGTTTTTTGCTCCTTTCTGCAACCTCGCTCAGCCGTACGATCCCGAGCTTTCCTCGAACTCCGTTATGTTTGATTAATTATCAAATTCCGAGGTGAAAATAAGGACCTGTGCTGTCGGGCTAACTCTTTGTGTTACATTTAGGGCTTAAGGAAATTGTATTCAACTCAAAACAAAAGACCAAGAACACTCAACACTCAACCATCACTTTCAAGTGAAATCAAGACAAGCTGGAGTAGATGCTGGCGGTAAGCAGATGGAGTCCTGATGTGACAGATTTACGAGGTATTGAGTGTTAAGCGCAACCTAATCAGTTTGACGCTGGACAATTAATTCACATCGGAAGACGTGAAATGCAGCCTTTTCACAAGCTATAGGCCGACAGTGATTTATAAACAAACATTACAAAGAAAGCAACCCTCAGCAGGTTCGGTTATTGTTCTCTGCAGATACTGCAATAAGCTGCTGAGCATTCCCATCATTTCCGGGTTCTGATTTCCAGCATTGGCAGTATTTGCTTTTGTAACACAACGACTGTTATTGGAGTTGTACGCAGCAAAGTGATAGAGTACGACACAGCCGGTTTTTGTGTTTGGATGTTGATATCCTGTGGGGAATTATATGTGTCTGTGTGTATGTGTGTGGGGCCATCACTCCCTCCCCCAAATGTTCTCCCTGGGTGAGGTCATGCTATCAGTGTCCCTTTAAAGGCAATTCGTGCTGTAAACTTCCGGTCCCGTGGTGTGTGACAGAAGGAAATTGGATGGAGAGCAGCTTGTTTCCAGCTTTTCGGTTGGATTGTGTGTGTTGGGAGAACGAAGCAATGGACACAGATAGCACTGGGCTCCCACATGCCGGAGGGAAGCAGGGGAAACTAGGTTATTAGCTGTGCGGAGCACCAAGCTAACACTTGAAGACTTACTTGAAATATTGTACAAAGCTGTTGCATGATGCATTGATTCTGATGCACAAGTGCCTGTGGACTACAGCTGATTCTCGTCGGCAGTTCCAAATCATTTGCTTCCCTGTTTGCTGCTGTGTGAGTTTTTTTTCTCTCTCGTGGTACTGCAGCAGCTGCAGGTTTATTTTGTCTGAATCCGGGCTGTGTTGTGGCTGAAAGCCGACTGTACGGATGAGCAGTCAGCCCGCTTCCACAGTCTGCTCGTGGAGCACCGCGCACCGCAGATCCCACCCGCGTTCAGCGTCCCCCACCGTCCCTCAACTCCTGCCAGAGTTCACTTTTTGTTTCTGATTGTTTTTTTTAAAAAGAGGGACAGAAAGAGAGAATGGCTTCCATCAGCCTGGGACTAAATTTCTCGCGAAAGAAGAGCTTGGCGAGGAACGCTGCAGTGGAGCGGAAAAACCTCATCACCGTTTGCAGGTAAACCGAGCCTTCCTGCCCAGAAACATTGTGTGTCATTCATCCCGGTGGGCTCGGCTTCAGTGAATCCCTGAGAGTTAACAGATAATACATACACGTTATTTCCTTTCAATTCCTGTCCCTTAACATTGGTTTGCTGGCCGCTTGTCCGTATTATCATATAATAGTTCTTGATTTCAAGGGCTCTTTTGATCCATTTTGCTAGGTGTACCGTGCAGAACTATTATTGGGTTCTGTGCAGTTCCTCATGCAGTTGTTCTACCTGTAGTCTGATCTGTAAGCTGTGTATCAGGCTGTACGTTGAAATCATGGAGTGAATCTTTCACAGATACAGACTATTCCTACTCCTGTTTTTTTTAAAGACACTGTATTGTTGAATTTAATACACGTGTCATATCCTTTTCCATAGAGCACTTGCCAAGATTTGTGACTGGGACCACCCTGCACCCCAGCCCCTTTAATTTATTTGCGACTCCAGGGCCAGCACTTTTGAGAATGACGGGCTATTCAGGAGGCGATGCGCGGAGGGGACAAACCAGTTTGCTGACTCCTGTAGAGGAGGTTCCTGCCTCACTGCTGCAATCTGTTCTCGCCGCAAACGAACTGGACTCAGCTGAAAGTCCGCTTGTGGGCAACTAGGGAACAGTTCGGGGAGGGGGGAGCGCGGTGGGAAAATCACAAGATGTTAAGTTTTACAATTGGCCGATCAAATCAGTTTCAAATATTACGATTAAACAAGATTGAGGCTCGGCTGATAACTTCCAGCCCCTGTTTATAGCAATGATTGCCCTCGTGTTGTAGGGCCGTCTCTATTTCTAGTGTACCGGTTTCCAGCCGTGGAGGTGTGCCAATGCATATTCAAACCCTTTGCTGCTGACCCGGGCGTGACACTGAGCACCAGGAGGTGGAAGTGACCGACCCGTGAAACGAGGGCTCTGTCTCCTGTCTGTACCTCCAGATCGGACAGCTCCTTGTGGGTTTGCATGTTTTTATTGTCAGTGTGCGCACATGTTTAATGAATATTTGATTTCCCCCAGTCCATTCATTTTATTTCATCTAGAAGTAAGAAACATCTTTGTCCGATTTCATTCAATGTGTACAAATATTCAGATTGAGTTCCCCTCCCTTGTGCACACGCGGTAACTAATCAATAATGCTTCATATGAGTAATTAGCGCGATTGGAATGGCTTACCAGATACTTAAGCAGCTTCATGCGTAAAGAAATTGGGCCGGAGGGTTTCTTGTGAAAATCCTACTGCGGATTGGAGTTTTGTTTAACTCAACAAAATATTTCATCAGGAAGCAAAAGTTTCAGCCTCTCGCCCTTCATCGTGTCCGTCTAAAACTCCATCAATCTTGATCAATTTTGGTCCGCCAGTGCTTCCATTTGAAATTCCCACTGCTGTGTTTAAATCCCTCAGTGACCATCCTATTACTCCTTCCTATTCTCTAGTGGCAAAACTTTCGAGGAACTCTGGAGATCCTGGAACGTAGGGCCGCTACACGATTTTCCCTCCCTTCAGGCTTTGTCTGGACCCTGAGGTCTGAAAATCCCCCCTCTAAAATTCCACCAGCCCTAACTGAGAATTTCTAATGAACCAGATCAGAGATGTTTTTGCACCTCTGGAGGATGTGGGTCTTGGATCCAGACCTTCTGGCTCAGAGGCAGGGGCACTACCACTGTCTCAAGAGCCCCTCACTCCTTTTTTTTTGTTTATTTCAAGAAATGCTCTTTACACATAACTGAACAGTTCCTTTTCCCATCCCAAAATCGTCAGCGTTTTTTTCACCTATTAACCACCAACAGTAAATCATCTGTATTTCTGATTGAATAATTTATGTACAGAGCCTGTTAGCTTGCGTTGCTCTTATCAAGGTGAGCCCTCCATCCTGACCTACAATATATGTTGTTAGCACCTGCTATTGACTGTGTCAATTTACGTTTGACTACAAAAATTTGTGCCTTTTAACATGGTAAGATGGCCCAAGGTACTTAATTGGAGCATTATCAAACAAAATTTGATATTGAGCCAAAATTTGACACAAAGTATATCAAAATGTTTTCCTGAGTTAAGTCATTATAAAATCACATTGTCTGAGGTCATAGCCAATGCTATAGATACATGTGAAGTTTGTAACCTTAAAAATATTGCATAATATAGCTGCATATGTTTCCTTTTTTGTGTACATTACTCTTGTGAAGTGCCTTATTGACTTTTCAGTGGGATTATTTCAAATTATAAACCTATAGAGTAAGTTTGGGTGTATGGACAGAAGATGCATTGATCTAAATAGACCAGGGAGGCCCCAGATTTGTGGCTTCACTTGAGCTGAAATGGTTAATCTCAGCAGAGTTGGTTGCCAAGATCATATAACTTGCCTCAAGTTCGTTGCATTTTCAGCTACAGTTCTGAGACTGCTGCTGAATCATGCATGTGTGCAAGGAAGGCTTCCCTCATACTTAACTGTTCTTGTAACATGCTCTGCCCTTGCTCACATATAGCATGTGATAAAGAGCAGAGGCTGGCAGTGTCTAGGGTGCCACACCATTTGATAGTGTTGTCACCTTTTTGTTTTGTTTTAACCTGGACACAAATTTACATGAAGTTCTAAAATTAAATGCAACAAATGATTGGGCGACTGTAAACTTGCTTTCACTTCTTTAAAGGTGGCTGTTACTTGTGTGACAGCAATTAATACATAGGAAATGGGAAGTAAAAGCAAGAAGCCCACATTTTAATCGCACGATGGTGGCAAATGTTGCCCAATCTTTCTTGTGGCTTATTTACACATCATCTAAAAATAGATTAGAATTACTTTAAACATTTCTCATTCTTCACTTCTCCCACTTCATTGTAACCAGGTGATCCAGGCATTATGTAATGCAGGCTCTTGTCATCCACGACAGAGTAACTGAAATGATTGCGCTATCAAATTTGCATCAGCGATTGAATGCCATACTAGGTAGTTCATCATGCATATTGAGATGTAACATTCTTGGCTGGATAGTTGTGGTTAGACAGGGTTTTGCCTTTTCATGCCTTGCGAGCTGTTAGCTGAGTTCCAATTTTTCCACCCCTGTAACCTTCCTGGTTCGCTATAACAAGCTCTCAAAATGGGGGAAACCACACCAAATACTGTTTGGCATCAGGATCTTTCTTGAAGCTCCTGAAGATTCTTTAGGTGGAAGCGGTGCATCTGTCACTTATTGATTGTATCCTGGGATGTCTTTCTGATTCTTCAAGTATGTTACCTACAGTGCTACTACAGCATATAAATGTTGTTTTATTTATATAGTACCTTTTTAATAAATCAAAAGTTCCAAAAGGTGCCTCACAGGAGCATAAAACAAAATTGCCGCTGATCCTGTTGGACTGATGACCAAAAGCTTATGTCAGAGCTTTTGAGGAAAAGAGATAGAAAAGGTTAGGGGGACACTTGTAGACTTTGGACCAAGATGAGGCACATAGGCGTGCACAAGTTGAAAGAACACAGTTCTTAGATTGTGAAAGATTTTTTTAAAACAAAAAAGTAGGGAGAAATGAGGCTGAGGAGGAATTTGAACATAAGTTGTCATTGTTATGTAAATCGGAGCTGAATTTTTTAGTCATGTGTCATATGTGCACCTGATGCTGTGCATCTTGTCAAAATGTAATTTAAAACTAGCAAGCTGCAGCCTTCATATTGGCTAAACCTCCTCTGTGATGAAGCCCAAGTTTGTGTTCTATTAAGCATTTATGCTGCAGCTCTTTTTTTAAGTAGCTTGGTTATGTACCCTGCTAGTGAGGAAAAATACATTGTACTTGCAGTGGAAATTGCTATATGATGCATATAAGTATGCATTATTCAAACCTCAAATATGGTTTAATGTGGCATTAATAAATTATTTTGCTGTCATGTTTCCTCTTGGTGTCTTCCTCCTCTTAACTTTTCGAATAGCCTCTCTTTGTTTTTCCATATTGACAGATCAAACAAAAACAGAACAACATATGAATAGGCCATTCGACCCTTGAGCCTGTTCCATTATTCAGTTAAATTGTGGCAGACCTGTATCTTGACTCCAGTTACAAATGTTTTGATGCAATTTCTTTTGGCCTTTGTCTACCACAGTTTTATCTATCTCGATTGACTCACCATCCCTGTTCTTTTTTTTTTAAGAGAAAAGAGGCCAGCAAAACCTGAAAACTGAAGGTCTTATCCATTGACTAGAGAACCATCAGGAACCCCCTGTTTGTTCTATGGGGCAGGCCCAATGGAGCCATTGTCTGGCCCTCTCATCATTGAGGACCCTGGCAGCAGAAGCCTATTCGTTCAGAACTGCCCTATTGCAGTCTGGCAGCTCCTTGTGCTCAAATTGCAATGGTGGGATTGAATTCTTTGTCGGTAGAGTTTTGGGACAGTAGGTTTGCCAAGTTGGGTTGCAGAGTCAAGAAGCTGAGCTAACAATGTGTAGAGCTGGATGAACACAGCAGGCTAGGCAGGATCAGAGGAGCAGAAAACCTGACAGGTCAAGGAGGCAGTGCTGAGGCTAGTTGGTGGGAAGTGGGAGGAGCGGACAGGTCAAGGAGGCGGGGATGAGATGGCCTGGTCTTGGGATGTGGTCAGGTGGTGGGGAGATTTTGAAGCTTGTAAAGTCCGCATTGAGGTCGGGGGTGCAGAGCCCATCTCGTCCCTGCCTCCTTGACCTGTCCATCTTCCCTCCCATCTACTCGCTCCTCCATCCTCACTGACCACCCCCCATCCCAACTCCCTACCTCCACTCACCTGTACTAGCTTCATCCCTGCCTCCTTGACCTGCCCGTCTTCTCTCCACCTTTCTGCTCCTCTATCCACCTTCTATCATCGCCTCCCCCTCTCTCTATTTATTTCAGAGCCCCCTTCCGCTCCCCCATTTCTGAAGAAGGGTCCAGACCCAAAACGTCAGCTTTCCTACTTCTCTGATGCTGCCTGGCCTGCTGTGTTCACCCAGCTCTACACCTTGTTATCTCAGACGCTAGCATCGGCAGTTCCTACTAGCTCCAAGAAGCTGAGCCGTTTGAGTTTCCCTGCAGGCTGTGGAATCTTATCTCGTGGCATGTTTGTCTAACTGCACCTGACTGGAAGCCAGCCTGATTGATGGGCTCAGCAGTTGAATGGGGAATGCTGTAGGAGACTGGCTACACAGGCGCAGTTAAGGAACCCATTTGGTTAATTATTGGGACTGTGGGGTCTGAGATTCCTAACCCTACAGTGATCCGAGAGAGGGGAGGCACAAGATGTGTGACACCAGGGGTTCCATTCCCTGATCTGGGGATAGGGGAGGGCTTGTGTGAATGCTATGTCCGAAAATTAGGTAAGCTTGGGAAAGTGGGAAGGAAGCATCACTGCTCCTTTGGGTCCACACATGATGCAGTAAATTCACTTGTGTTTGCGCTGAAGCTGTTCTTGTCTGTCTGGGAAAACCGCCCAGTCAGGTCAAGTGTAAAATGTATGAAGCTTCCATCCTCATTATATATTTGAAGCGTAACGAGCCTGTTAGCAGGTTGGTTACCTGCCCCTCTCTGGGCCAGTCCCTGTTAAGTTCTAATGAGGGCAGTTTGAGGTCCGGTTTAAGATTGATACAATCCTTATGCTTCCTCTGACTCCCAATCCACCCATATTTGGAGTTAAAGTTAGCCCTTGTTCTCCAGATTTTCAGTCCACGTATGAATCCACGTGTGGTAGCGTCACAGCTGCCATTGTTATACATGAGCTCATGATTAAACTGTATATGACTGTGCATTATAAACTCAGCATTGATAGGTCTTTTTCTGTGCTGTAGACCTTTATGACTGTATCAGCCCATCAAGTATATGCCAGTCAAAAACCACTATCTAACTCTTCTAATCACTTTTCACCAGTTGGCCCATAGCCTTGTATGCCTTGGCATCATAAATGCCCAACAAAATACGACTTAAATGTTATGAAGGTTTCTGCCTCTACCACGTCTGCGTGCAGTGAGTTCCACCACCCTATGGATGGGGGAAAATAATTCCTCACATTCCGCCCTCAACCTCCTTGTCTACTTTTGCTACTTTCTTTGAGGCTGGTATTCAAACTGATGTAGTCTCTCAAAGTCTCTGTACAATTAACACATCACTTTCTTATCTCTTACCTGTCTGTCAACCTTTAAATCTATGTACATATTTGTACATTTAAATAAATCCCTATGCTTCTACACAGCTGCTAGTTTCTCTTCAGGCTATTCAGATTTGTCGGTCTTTGATCGAAGCTGATTAGCTGTCTCCTTTCAATGTTGAAATCCACATTGTTTTCCATGTTTGGCAGATCAGTTGTGTTCCTGTATAACTTCATGCTTGAGTCAACACATCCTGAGTCTTCAGATTTGCTTTGTTTCAAAGTGGCTCAGAGGCATATTTACTGGACGAAACTGAACAGTCTTTGTCAAACCATGCTACGTGTAGCTTTTTAAATGCATTTTCTGCTTGTGTTTTTAATAGAACTCTTTGTGCTGTGGATGTTGGACTAGGTCAAGTTCCTAAACATGAAATTTTCATAAGTCTGGGTTGTAAAGATGCCATCAGTACAAGAAAACCCGTTCCTATCACGCACTAATGCTATATTCATGACACTTTGGCTGAGATCTTCACTCTCTCAAAGTACGTTCACAAGCACATTTAAATTAGGAATCTTAGCAGTATTTGAATAAAACCAATATTTGCCTATTAGGTTATTACAAATGATTTCATTGAAGTAGTTGGGAAATGTTACATATTTTCTCATTCCACAAGAGAGCCCAAGGCGAAATCAACAAAATTGTAACAACATGGTGGGCCGAAGGGCCTGTACTGTTCTATGTAATGCTGAGAAAAGTGCAGAGTGGTGTATTTGGGGGTATGCTGGGCAGATAAGTCTGAGATTGGGGGATTGAAACCATCTTCTATTTACATGATCATTGAAATTTTGGGGCACAGTGCTATAGTGTGCCTGCCTCTGAGCCAGAACCTCATGAACCTCCTACTCCAGACATGTGTAATAACATTCTTGAACAGGTTATTTAGAAAATTATCCACAATGCTGAAAAAGTGGGAATGGACTGCTTGTGTGTGAATATCCTTCTAAATGTGGTTGCCTTGCATGAATTTCCAGCCCTCTTGCACTAAGTTTATGTGAACTTATTTCTCCTTTTTAACAAAGTTACCTTTTCACTATGACTGAGCAAGTGCTTACAACGAGAGAGAACGTTGTAATTGTAGATTGAACACACTGCCTTATTTTACATTGCTGGTATGATTTCTTTAACTGCACTCAGCTAGAAGTTAATATGATATTTCCCTTACTAAAGTATCATTCTGTCAGATGCTCAATAGGATTCTCAGTCTTTTTGCGTTTAGGATGTTTAAGGCTTATAAACCAGCCTCTTTCATTTCCATTTCAGTGAGACTCTAGTAGTTCAGAAATGATCAGAGTTCTCTCTTCTCCTACATGATTTTACAAAATGCATATTCATGCTTGAAGGTCACTTGCTCCAACTCCAACTAGCTCCTCACAATGTTTATGATTGTTACCTGACACTTTTTGGTTATGAGATTCAATCAATCGCATCTTGTCTGAAGTGGGACTGCAAATTGTATTGTTCTGAGGAAGCGTCACCGGACCCGAAATGTTAACTGTTTTTTTTCCTTCACAGATGCTGCCAGACTGGCTGAGCTTTTCCAGCAACTTTGTTTTCATTCCTGTAAATTGTACAGTTTGGTTTAGATCTGCTGTAATGGAGCAGATGCACTGCTTCTCCATTGAGGGAAAGCAGACCAGTGGTCGTGCAAGGCAGTGGTTAATAAACTGTATTTGGAATTCAATGAGCTTTGAGTCTGAGTTTGAAAGAAAACTGGGCTTGAAAAATGGCTGCAATCTCTAGTTGCTTCTAAAAGAAGTGACTTCTAATTTGCAAAGTTTAGGTGTAAGTTCAGCAATGGTTTTCAGTTTGAACATAATGTCATCCCACAATTCAGCTTTATCAACTCCAGTAATAGAGTACCTTTGTGCCAGCCATCTGACTGTTCAGTTTGAATATGCTTCAACTCCAAAAAGCCAAAACAATGTCATGCAGCTAAAGGAATATCGGGAATATATAGTGACCTTTTACTTCGAGATGCTAGTTCATGTGCTCTCAATAAATAAGTATTCAATAGCTCATCATTTGTCTATATCAAAGTATCAGTGTTTTAAATTAATATTAATAAAGGAAAATGGCACCAGGAGAGTTTATTTTGGAATAACTTGCTTTAATAGTGTAGGATTCAATGATTGTCCTTGGACTAATGTTTCAGTCTGACATTGCAGTAATAGGACTGATTTTATTCAATGAACTTTCATTAATTTTGCCTTGACTACATTGTAAAGAGAGGAATATTAGATTTTAGGTTGAGCCCCAGGTGATCTTTCTTAGCTGTTGGAAATAACCTTACCATAATTACATTCTGATTATGAAAGGTAGTATTCAGAAAGGCAATAGGTTTTTTAGAAATGAAAAATTGCACCGACTTGAAATCATAATGAAGCAGTGAGGTTTTTAGATTGGTACCTCTACTTAAGCAAATTGAAATGCCCCACGCTGTGTGTTTCATGTAGATAACATAATACTGGTGATTGAATATGGTATTGTATCGAAGTTAGCTTTGGATGTGCAATGTGTCTCCTGCTGGAGGTCACACTACTACAGTGTAGGAGGGACATTTGTACATGTTTGGATTTAAATCCAAACATTGCCTTTTTACCCACAATGCTTAGGTTTTTCATTTTACATTTTGAGCTCCAAGTTACCATTATGTGCAGATAAAGCTGTGTTCTGGTGCATTAGCCACTGTTTGTTCAAATTAGTCTCTTCTTTATTTCCATGGATGGCACACAAATGTTAAAGTGTGTGTATCTTGTGATGGTGAACGTGTGGGTTGTTGGCTTTTTCTCCGACGTCTGCTAGTGGGATGACGTGCTGTCTGGCTAGATTTGAAAATCTTCTTGGCTGCCTCTGCTGACTTATGCTGCCTTGCATTCGCTCTGTCTGACAAGGCAGTCTTTTCATTGTGTGACTTGTGCATCCAATTCCTTTGTTTTCCTGCAGTCCATCCCTCTCTATCTTGCACTGTTTTTCTGTTAGTCATTTGGCATGTCCTGCAAAACACTGTTGATCTCTTCTGGAGAATTTAAGATTAGTTTGAGAACTTAATTTAGTTTTGCTCAGAGGAGTAGCTAATGTCTAATGTCTGAAATTCTGACAGCCAATGACCACTGGAGTTCTGCAGGGGTCCATGTTGGGACTGCAGTTATTAAGATTATACATTAATGATCTGGACAAAGAAACTGAGGGTCTTGTTGCAGAAGACACAACGATCGGGATGGCAGAATACAATATGGGAAAATGTGAGGTTATTTACTTTGGTGGGAGGAATAGAGGTGTAGGCTATTTTCTAAATGGAGAAAGGATTCAGAAAGCGTAAATAGACTTGGGAGTCCTAGTTCAAGTTTCTTTTTAAGGTTAACACACATGTTCGGGTGGAGTTAATGTAATGTTTAGCAGTCATTTCAAGAAGACTAGAATTTGAGAACAGAGATGTATGGCTGAGGCTTTATAAGGCTCTGGTCAGACCACGTTTTGGAATATTGAGAGTATTTTGGGCCCCGTATCTAAGCAAGGATGTGCTGGTGTTAGAGGGGTTCCAGAGGAGGTTTATGAGAATGATCGCAGGGATGGAGGGCGTGTCATATGAGGAGTGGTTGAAGACTCGGAGTTTAGAAGAATGAGGGGAGGATCTGATTGAAACTTGCAGAATACTGAGAAACCTGGATAGAATGGACGTGGACAAGGCGTTTCCACTAGTAGGAGAGACTAGGACATGAAGGCACAGCCTCTGAAAGGACAACTGTTTTGAACTGAGATGAGGAGGAATTTCTTCAGCCAGCGGTTAATGAATCTGTGGAACTCATTGCCTAGTACAGGCCTAGTCGCGACTGTAATTGAGAGAGAGTGCGCCCCTTGATTAGTAAGGGGATCAAGGATGACCGGGAGAAAGCAGGAGATTGGGATTGAGAAACATATAAACCTCGATTGAACAGCAGAGCAGACTCAATGGGCTGAGTAGCCTAATTTTGCTCTTGTATCTTATGATATTATGGAAATTCCAGATCTTCAATCTTGCTGTAAATTTCTCAGATAAATTTGTCCCCTCAAGGTGAGCTTTATTCCATCACAGAACTTAAACTTTTTATTCAAGGGTTTTGCTTTTGTTCAGTATCTTGTGTAACTTCAATTTGGTCTGTGAAGCTCGTAATGTTGCAGGAAGCACATAGTGTTTGCCTGGCACTCCAGATTCATTTTATGCGTTCATCACAATAGTTACAAGCTATTTCCCTCCATTATGTTCTCTTGCCAACCTGTGAATCATCATCATTTTTGTCTGACATCTCTCCAGTAAGCACACTTGATTTTGTCCAAATCACTGTCTGTCATCTTTGTAGGCTTGTTTATTTGTTTCCTAGCTAAATACTCGTGAAAAATAATTTAGTTGTATGCAGTTAAAACATTTTTTTTCCCATGTTGGTTGTTCTTTCTTTCATGTGACAACCTGTAATGTTTACAACTTGAGTGTTGACCTTGATATTTCTGTTGTCTTCTGTGTGGAATGTCATTGCTTTATTCCACATTATACTTGAAAGATTGTAGGCTGCTTTTCAACCCAGTGGCTAGGCCCTCCATATTGTAGAGAAGTTTGCCTATTCTTCCATGTAGGCGCTATAGCTGTTGCTCTTACAAGCTCGGAGCTTCTGGACATGCTTAATTTCTTCAAGAGTCATGTTCTCTTTTATTAATGCTGTCATGGTAGGGATTCTTATGCTTAAAATGATTCCATCTATAATTAGCTCACATTTTTTTTAATTGCCCAATTTCAAGGTTCTGCAAGCTGTGTTAGTGTTTTGTATTAATCAATGGACACTCTCTTGCCTTGGTCCCTATCATTAAGCATCTAATGTTCATTTAGAGCTCAAAGAATACCTTCAGAGCTTCCAGCATGTGCATATTTCTGGTCTTCAGAGATTTAAGTCAGAATATACTTTGAAACCTTCTCTTCCCAACAGTTATTTTAAAAAATATGATGTGGAGGTTCCGGTGTTGGACTGGGGTGGACAAGGTCAGAAGTCGGATGTCACCAGGTTATAGTCCAACAGGTTTATTTGAAATCACAAGCTTTTGGAACGTTGCCGCTTTGTTACGTGAAGTGGCTTCAGCCGACAAAGCAGCAACACTCAGAGCCAGTGATTTCAAACAAACCTGTTGGACTATAACTTGGTGTCATCTGACTTCTGACCTTGAGTTTAAAAAAAATTGTGATTTGTACCTTTTTGCTTTTGCCCAATAAACCTGTTCCTAATTTCATAATTATGCCACTGTGCATGGAAAAACAGCCAGTTTTGCATCATATCTTTTGTTTTGAACAGGAACCAGTAGGGGAAAAGAGCAAGTATGTTTTTTTTTCCTAACCAGAGTTTTAACCGTGACTTTGTTTATTTTAGTGGCAGCTAACAGCTCTGCGTGTACATGTCTCCTTGACGTTGCCTGTGCATTCTTACAGCTCGGTAACAGTCACCTCAAAATATCGTGACAGATGTGGTACTGCACTGAATTCATCATGAGGACTTTACTGAAGTTAGCTTAAAATGTTTGCCTACAGTGTATGTGCCTCATGATTATGACAGATTAGGAGGGACATGATGGTTGATCTTTAGAAAAGTTTGTAAAATCATGAGGGGCATAGATAGTGTGAATAGCCAAGGCCTTTTCCCCAGGGTAGGGGGAGTCCAAAACTACAGGCTGTGGGTTTAAGGTGAGAGAGGAAAGATTTAGAAAGAACCTGAGGGGCAATTTTTTTCATGCAGAGGGTGGTGTATGTATGGAAAGAGCTGCCAGAGGAAGTGGTGGAGGCTGGTACAATTACAACATTTAAAAGGCATCTGGATGGGTATATGAATAGGAAAGGTTTAGAGGGATATGGCCAAATGCTGGCAAATGAGACTAGATTAATTTAGGATATGGGGTTGGCATGAACGAGTTGGACTGAAGGATCTGTTTCCATGCTGTACAGCTGTCTGACTGTATGACTCTGTTATTTGAATGGTGATGTGTTGCGAAGTGTGGATATGCAAAGGGATCTGGGAGTCCTCGTACAACAGTTGGTGAAAGTAGACCGGCAGGTATAACAAGCAGTCTATGGAACTTAAATACAAGAGAAGGCTTTGGAACGTTCTGGATCCTTGAATATATTCAAGGAAGAGATTTGATAAACTTTTAGATATTAGAGAAAGCAGAATATGGCATTAAGATACAGAATCAGCCATGATCATATTGAATAGCAGTGCAGGCTCAAAGGGCTGAATGGCCTATTCCCTCTATTCTGTTTTCATGTATATGATTACGTTTTCCACGCCATGTTTTTTGTTTGAAGTGGTTTCTAAGCCAACAAATAGAAATTAGACCTTGTGCTAGTTTTATGCATGCAAAACAAGTGCAACAAAATGCAGTTTTGTGGTTTGGCCGTAAATTGTTACAAAAACATTTGACTTGAAATTGGCCAAACTGTACTTGAAGTGGTTACCTAGCTCCAACATTAAACCCACTGGAAATGCTAATGAAAGGCCTAATGTCTTTTCTCAGTTCTGTCTATCAACTTCGATTGCTACGCGTGGAGCGAGGGTCAGGCCTGGGCTTTCCAGCTGGAAGTACAGCCTAGCAGTGGCAATCGCTGAAAAGCTGCTTACATTAAAAGAAGTGTACTCCTCCTGCGAGCAGCAACACCTCTGTACTCCTTTTTGCTATCATTTCCCCTGTGCGAACTTGCCTGAAGACTGCTTCCAACCAGGCAGGTGACCTAAAATTGAATTCTGTTGTCTGGAGAGCAGCCTTTTCACACTGTCTGGATGACACCTGTTGTGCAATGCAAGGAGTTTGTTTTATGGTGCTTCGGATCCCTGTGCACACTTATAAATCCCTCCACGTCCGTTTCGTCTCTGCCTATGTTTTCATCCAGCTCGGTTCTCCAGCCTGTCTTTTGGTTATCAGACTCTGATCTCCCATAAATTTCTTTGCATCATACTCAGCAGTTTGAGCCCCATTCTCAAGTAACAACAATTAAGGGTAATGTGTTTTCTCACACGATTAATGTATTCACTACTTCTTTTGGAGTTTTCCTTTTAAGTGCAAATTATACTTGCTCTAATGTAAGTTGATTAGGGCTGAGGCCAGTTGATACAAATGGTAGATTCGTATAAATTTTTTTTGTTTTAAACTCAAAAACAGCCTAGCTGACCTATAGGTTATCATACCTGTTCCCTTTTCTATTTTGATTCTCCTGGATCTGTACTGGGCACTGCGGTTTATGAAAGAGCTACAGTACTAATAGTCACATCATTCAATGTGGTCTGGAATGCAAGTAATTGCTGTAATCTAGGAATAATTGTAAGCAAGGTTTGTTGTTTTCACAGGATAAACAAAATGAATTACAGAAGGTAATTCCCAGAGCCTTGATAAAAATCCCATGTAATTAGAATGGAATTAACTTATTCAAGTGCTGTAACCCACTCGTTATGTTTGTAATTAATAAATTATAACTAACAATATGACCTGAACACATTGATATCATTCTCAGGGATAATTTTTAAGTAATTTGGGATTTTTTTTAAACTGGCCATTTGCATAGATGTCTGGATGATGCATATTGATATGTATAATTCCCACAATAAAGGCTTAATGACTATGATAAACTTTTAATTATTATATTTGAAAATTTGTGATTACGTTTTGGGAAATGATATGATCAGTGCATAATTATGATGTTCTGAATGGAGGCAATCTATAAAATTGTGCTGGATGGTATGGTTGTGTTACCCTTTAATTTGTAAAAATTGATTATGTAAGTGTTAATTTTAAGTATGTAGGACTTCCTGGCCTTCAAAAGGAACCATCAGGCTACTTATTATGACCTATGTGGAAGGTATACTTGCGAAAAAAACCACAACAGAAGAGAAACTTTTTCTTTTTCTTTTTAAGCTTGAATCAAGTGTGAGGCTTGTATGTGGACAACAGAATAATACAAGAATGGACTTTGTCTTTTCAAGGATGTATCAGCATAGATTAGTCACTAAAATCTATTTGACGAATGTGAGCGAGCATAACTGTATCATAGTGTTCCTTGGCCATCCAAACGATGGCTACTGACAGTGACTGGAGCAGTTGATCTGAAGACCAAGAGATCTTGTTGATAAATGCTTAGTTTATGGCATTTTAAATTGTGGTTTCCCTCCCCACCCCCAGCTTAGCAGAGTGGGCTTTGTGAAGGCTGCTAGCTTCCACTCTGATTCACCTTTTAGTACTGATCTCCCAGGTGTTAGAATAATAATTTGAGCCACAGTAAAGGTTGTCTTCTGAGCCAAACAACTCACCTGCCAGGTTCTGAAACAAGGACCTTCCACCTCACTATTGATGGACCGTTTCTTGGGTGAAGTAGTCTTTTGCAAAAGTTGTGAAAATGCATAAAATCTGCAGAATCCAAGAAACCCATATTTCCAAAGTTGAATGGCCAACTGTGACCACATTCATTGATACAAGTTCATAAGTAGCCACGACACTCAAAGAATAGTCTGACTGGGTACGTGACAGATTTTAACATCATCTTCTCCAAACTGAAGAACCAGCTGCACCACTTCCATTGCCATCAAGATAAGGGAACAGCAGCAAAGCCCACAGTTTAAAAAGTGATCAAAGCTTGTGAAGCTTGGCAAGCCAAATGGATTTCATAAGATATCATGAATAAACATCTTGTGAAACATCCAACACAGAAGAATCTTCCACCAAGTTCATGTGCAAATCTAGTCCACTACTAATTTGACTACTTACTTACCTTCAATCTGAAAATAACCTATAATAAGCGAAATATTTATAGATCAGAAACTATAAAAGGCCAGGAATAAATTTTTAAAAATAAAGTTAAGAACCAAGTAAAGAAAATAGAGATGCAGGGCCAGATAATATGGGACAGGTAGCTGGGACTGGAGGGTGTGACAATGAGTGAGGCAGGTAGAGGGATCAAGGAGGTAGTGCTGAAGGATCCTTGGCCCTTGAGCTTGTCCCTAACAGGTTTGAGATTCTTGCTCCTTGTGTTGATGGTGACTATAGGGAGCATCAGCAAACTGACCACAGCACAGTGGTACAGGGAGCCATTTAAGAGGGTGGTAGAAAAGAAATGCAGTTTTAACCAGGGATTGTATAGTCAGGGAGCAGACACTATTCTCCAGCCAGGATTGAGAGTCCTGAAGGCTGTATTGCTTGCCTGGTGCTTGGCTTCAGGATATCAGTCCATGTAGATACCAACAACATAGGTAGAAACAGGAAAGAGGTTCTGCTAAAGGAATATGAGCAACTAGGGGCTAAATTACAAAGCAGAATCAAAAATGTGATTCTGGCTCAGGTAGTAATCCAGAGACTGAGCAAATTGACACAGGGTCGACCAGATTAAATAAGCAAATGCATGGCTCAAAGATTGACATGGGAGAAATAGATTTGAATACATTTGTCATTGGCGTCAGTACTGAGGAACGGGGAGCTGTTCTGATGGGACAGGCTCCACCTGAACCTTGCTGGGATTAGAATCCAAGGACTTCGAAGTCCTAGTTCAGAATTCTATTAAAGTTCACCACGTAGGTTCACTCGGAGGTTGAGAATGAAAGTACAACGTTAGCATTCATTTCAAGTGGGTTAGAATACAAGAGCAGTAAAAGGCTCTGGTCCAACTGCATCTGGAATATCACGAGCAGTTTTGGGCCTGTATCTAAGGAATGATGTGCTGGCATTGGAAGTGATCCAGAGGAGGTTTACGTGAAATATCCTGGGGATGAAGGACTTGTCGCCATGAGGTGTTTTTGAGGACTCTGGCTCTGTATTCAGTGGGGTTTTAGAAGGATGAGGAGGGGGGAATGTGATGAAACTTACAGAATACTGTGACGACTGGGTAGGGTGGATGTGGAGAAGATGTTCCCACTAGTAGGAGAGACTAGGACCTGAAGGTAGAGCCTCAGTGAAGTGGCAACCCGTGAGAACTGAGCTGAGGAGGAATATCTTCAGCCAGAAGATGGTGGATCTATGGAACTCACTGCTGCAGAAGGCTGTGAAGCTGAATCATTGAGTGCATTTAAAACACGTGTTCCTGATTAGTAAGGGATAAAGGGTTACAGGAAGAATACAGGAGAATGAGGTTGAGAAACACATCAGCCATGATTGAATGGTGGAGCAGAGATGATATGACAAATGGCCTAATTCTGCTCCTATACCTTATGGTCTAATTATCTGGCTTACTTATTGGAGTTTAAAATTATAATGTTCCTACATGCATATCAGCCATATGAAGGAAGAATTAAAATTGCCTTGCTCAAGGTTGGATGTCAAGATGCACAGTTGCATGTGTCTAAGTTTACTACTTTTTTTGTCTTTCTCCCTTATTTCAGAAGAACATTCCACCTATGATGCCAGATGTGTGGTTTGGAGTCATTTGAGAATGTGCTGGATGTTTCAGTAATTATGGATTCCCAATTTGCAAAGGCTGGCAAGGAGTGCGAATTGAAAAATATTGCATTTTTTTTTTTTTTTGAAAGAACAAATACATTTAATTTTCAGACTTGGCTTCCTGCTGGATATGGAAGATGCAGGGAATTGAGGTTTTAAGATTTCCTTGTTACGATTTGGAGCTGGGTTTAAACTTTGGCTTGTTGGGGTGACCTTTTGGCGACAACTGCTTTCTTTAACAAAAGTGGAAACTTTATTTTGAGAACTGGGACTTGTTAATTGGATCCATTATTGATGAGAACAGTGCAAGTTCCTGACTGCAGTCAGGCTTGCAAACAAAGGCATTTTTTTACTAATTGTCCACTTTAAGGCCAGAAGCATGTGGAGTGAGTTTTGTGTGAAAATGGCTGTTACTATTCACAAATGTAACATATTTTCAGTAGCATTAGTATTCACAATGGTCAGATAATTGGCTGGCCTGTATTAGCTTTCTTTCAGAACGTTCATGGTATGGTAAGGAGAGGCGATGGTCTAGTGTTATTATTGCTGGACTGTTAATCCAGGGCCCAGGTAACCTTCTGGGGACCCAGGTTCGAATCCCGCCATGGCAGATGGTGGAATTTGAATTCAATAAAATATCTGGAATGAAGAGTTTACTGATGGCGTGAATCCATTGCTGATTGTTGGAAAAACCCATCTGATTAATGGTAGGAAACTGCCACCCTTACCTGGTCTGGGTTTGATAGCATGTGACTTCGAACTGCCCTCTGGCCAATTAGGGATAGACGATAAATGACCCCCTCATCCTGTGAATGAATTTAAAAAAAGAATTCTGATTCACGTCTGTTTCTTGAACTTCTCCCACTAAGAAGAGTCGGTCGTTGAGATAATTCACATGCAGTACAGGATTGTTGGATATTTAGTAAAGGTAGACTTACTGAATTCCCTGATTGAAGACTCTGAAAATGGTGTTTGAACTTGAACTAAATTAGTTCAATTCAAAGGAACGTGAGGCAAGTGTAATCATGATAGAGTTGCTGAGAGCAAAACATCCTGAGACATGTCCACATATGCACTTACTCTCAGACAAATTTAAATTAATTCCTAATTTGAGTGATTTTCTCTCTGGTGCTTTTGCGTATTGCTTACTTAGCCCACTAATTTGAAGCCATTCTGTATCTGCATGAATAGTTTTTTAAAACTACACTGGAAACTGGACAAATTCACTACAAGGGCTCATTTATTGCCAGAATGATATTAAAATCTATAATCGTACTAAACCGGTTACTCAACTCCGCTGTTGTACCAATGGTATCAATGTGGACTTCACAAGCTTCAAAATCTCCCCTCCCCCAACCACATCCCAAAACCAGCCCAGCTCGTCCCCACCTCCCTAACCTGTCCTTCTTCTCACCTATTCCCTCCTACCTACTAGCCTCATCCCGCCCCCTTGACCTGTCCGTCCTCCCTGGACTGACCTATCTCCTCCCTACCCCCCGCAACCTACACTCACCTTTACTGGCTCCATCCCCGCCTCCTTGACCTGTCTGCCTCCTCTCCAGCTATCCTCTCCTCTATCCATCTTCTATCCGCCTCCCCCCTCTCTCCTTATTTATTTCAGAATCCCCTTCCCCTCCCCCATTTCTGAAGAAGGGTCTCAACCTGAAACAACAAGGTGTGGAGCTGGATGAACACAGCAGGCCAAGCAGCATCATAGGAGCTTGACGTTTCGGGCCGAGACCCTTCATCAGAAATGGGGGAGGGGAAGAGGGTTCTGAAATAAATAGGGAGAGAGGGGGAGGCGGATAGAAGATGGATAAAGGAGAGGATAGGTGGAGAGGAGGCGACGGAGCCAGTAAAGGTGAGTGTTGGTGGGGAGATAGGCAGGGGATAGGTCAGTCCAAGGCAGATGGACAGGTCAAGGGGGCAGGATGAGGTCAGTAGGTAGGAGATGAGGGTGTGGCTTGAGGTGGGAGGAGGGGATAGGTGAGAGGAAGGAAGGACAGGTTAGGGAGGCAGGGACGAGCTGGGCTGGTTTTGGGATGCGGTTGGGGGAGGGGAGATTTTGAAACTTGTGAAATCCACATTGATACCATTGGGCTGCAGCGTTCCCAGGCTACATGTGAGTTGCTGTTCCTGCAGCCTTCGGGTGGCATCATTGTGGCAGTGCAGGAGGCCCAGGATGGACATGTCGTCTGAGGAATGGGAGGGGGAGTTGAAACGGTTCGTGACTGGGAGGCGCAATTTTGTTGCGAACCAAGCGCAGGTGTTCTGCAAAGCGGTCCCCAAGCCTCCGCTTGGTTTCCCCGATGTAGAGGAAGCCACAACGGGTACAGCGGATGCAGTATACCACATGGCAGATGTGCAGGTGAACATCTGCTTGATGTGGAAAGTTGTCTTGGGGCCTGGGATGGGGGTGAGGGAGGAGGTGTGGGGGCAGGTGTAGCACTTCCTGCGGTTGCAGGGGAAAATGCCGGACGTGGTGGGGCTGGAGGGGAGTGTGGAGCGGACAAGGGAGTCACGGCGGGAGTGGTCCCTCCAGAAAGCAGACAAGGGTGGGGAGGGAAAATGGGGTCGGGTTGCAGATGGCAGAAGTGTCCGAGGATGATGCATTGGATCCGGAGGTTGGTGGGGTGGTACGTGAGGATGAGGGGGATTCTTTTTTGGTTGTTATTGCGGGTATGGGGTGTGAGGGATGAGTTGCGGGAAATGCGGGAGACACGGTCAAGGGCGTTCTCGACCACTGCCGGTGGGAGGTTGCGGTCCTTGAAGAATGAGGACATCTGAGATGTACGGGAGTGGAATGCCTCATCCTGGGAGCAGATGTGGCGGAGCTGAAGGAATTGGGAATAGGGGATGGCATTTTTGCAGGAAGGTGGGTGGGAGGAGGTGTATTCTGGGTAGCTGTGGGAGTCAGTGGGCTTGAAATGGACATCGGTTTCTAGGTGGTTACCCGAGATGGAGACAGAGAGGTCCAGGAAGGAGAGAGAGGTGTTAGAGATGGTCTCGGTGAACTTCAGGTTGGGGTGGAAGGTGTTGGTGAAGTGGATGAACTGTTCAAGCTCCTCATGGGAGCACGAGGTGGCGCCTATACAGCCATCAATGTAACGGAGGAAGAGGTGGGGTTTAGGGCCAGTGTAGGTATGGAAGAGGGATTGTTCCATGTAACCTACAAAGGGGCAAGCATAGCTTGGGCCCATGCGGGTACCCCCTTTGTCTGTAGAAAGTGGGAGGAATTGAAAGAGGAGTTCTTGAGGGTGAGGACGAGTTCGGCTAAGCGGATGAGGGTGTCAGTGGAGGGGGATTGGTCAGGTCTGCGGGACAGGAAGAAACGGAGGGCCTTTAGGCCATCTGCATGCGGAATACAGGTGTATAGGGACTGGACGTCCATAGTAAAAATGAGGTGTTGGGGACCGGGGAATTGGTAGTTCTGGAGAACGTGGAGGGTGTGGGTGGTGTCACGGACGTAGGTAGGGAGTTCCTGGACCAAGGGGGAGAAATTGGGGTCGAGGTAGGTGTAGATGAGCTCGGTGGGGCAGGAGCAGGCGGAGACAATGGGTCGACCAGGGCATTCAGGTTTGTGGATTTTGGGAAGGAGATAGAAGCAGACGGTGCGGGGTTGGGGAACAAGAGGTTGGAGGCGGTGGGTCCTGAGGTGATGAGGTAGTGGATGGTTTGGTGCTCGGGGGTGGGGTCGTGATCTAGGAGGTGTCGGAGAGTTGGCGCCTGGCCTCAGCGATGTAGCTCAACTGTGCCTCCCTTGTCCGCGTGTTTTATGGTGAATTTGGGATTAGAGCGGAGGGAGTGGAGGGCTGCACGTTCTGCGGGGGAGAGATTGGAGTGGGTGAGAGGGGTGGAGAGTTTGTATCTCCTCCCTACCTCCCCACCTACACTCACCTTTACTGGCTCCATCCCCTCCTCTTTGACTTGTCTGTCTCCTCTCCTCTATCCATCTTCTATCCGCCTCCCCCCCTCACTATTTATTTCAGAACCCTCTTTCCCCTCCCCCATTTCTGAAGAAGGGTCTAGGCCCGAAACGTCAAGCTTTCCTGCTCCTATGATGCTGCTTGGCCTGCTGTGTTCATCCAGCTCTACACCTTGTTATCTCTGGCTGTTTTACTGCCCCTTTCTGCCATTTCCCGCCCTGTTTAGCCTGTACTGCTCTTGAAACCAGAGCTAACCATGACGCTATCAAAGTGGCATCGTGGCCCAATGGTTGGCACTGCTGCTTCACAGTGCCAGGGACGCGGGTTCAATTCCAGCCTCTAGTGACTGCGTCAGTATGTGGTTTGCACATTCTGCCTGTGTTTGCATGGATTTCGTCTGGGTGCTCAGGTTTTATCCTGCAGTCTAGAGATAAGCAGGCTAGGTGGATTGGCCATGTTAAATTGTAAATAGTGTCCAGGTATATGTAAGCTAGTGGATTAGTCATGGGAAATGCAGGGTTACAGAGATAGGGTAAGGGATTGGGATTGGGTGGAATGTTGTTCGGAGGGTCAGCGTGGACTTGATGGGCCAAATGGGCTGCTTCCATGTTGTAGGGATTCTATCATTAGTGCTATCAGAACTCTATTTGAGCATGCAGCATTTCTTGGGTCTCTGTCTCCTGTTGGAGGGTTTGATAGCATTTGACCAGCAGTTTAAGGTTACCTTAAAAAAAAAAGGGCTGTATCATAAATCTAAGGGGTCACAAATGATCCATGTTTAATCCTGTAATTAAAAATAAAAAAAAGACAACATTTTTGAAAGGGATGAATGTGTCCTGAGTCTCTGCCATAAACGGAACCTCTTGCATAGCTCTTTATCAAAACCCTAGGATAGATCTTTATGGACACCCAAGCGCCATAAACTGAATTCTTCATTTTCTTTGTTACTGAGGGGGTGTGGAAGTTGAATGCATGTTATGTAGCAAACGTCCCTCAATCTAAAAGTTCTAAAAGGCAATGTCTACTAGCTTAGCAAGGCAGTGTCATAGAAAAATATGTTGACAAATATGACAGAAATGACACACTAGCAACTCAACAAACATTCTAACAGTGTCTGTCTCTGGATAGAAAGCTGATAGCGTCAGAACCTCTCTGAATACAGGTTAAAAGCTTAAAGTCCAATAAAGTACGGTCAGCATTTGCTTTTATCTAGAAAGATAATCAGTAGGTGCTAGAGACCAGACCAACAAGGAATTGCTTGTAGGATTGCTAACTTTGCTTGCAAATATTTCTGAAGAATTCAATGTGGGATGACTTGTCTTCACAGCCTTACCCAATCAAAAAAGTCTTTTATAAATACATCTGAAGTTATAACTGTGGTGTTCCTCCTGGGTTTCTAAGGGATCAGTCTTTAATTTCTGCAGATGAGGGGGCAATCCTAGGAGGGTGACAATGGTTGCAGAGTGGTTGATATATGCTAAGCAGACTTTTTTTTTCACGCTACAGCTGGCAAATTGATTGAATGAATCAGCTGCATGCAGTATGGCCATAGAAGTGTTCAGTTGAGAGCACAAGCAAGCTTTAATGAACAATCTTTGTTTGGGTTAGCGGTTGAAATTGTTTTGGGTTCTGGGCATGTCTTTGTAACAAGTGAGTAAAAATACCAGCCAGCTATTTTTCACACCCACCTCCTCAGTGCAGCCTCAGTACAACAATGAATGCTGTGCATAGTTTGTTTTTCTATTTTTGCAGTGCATCACCATTATTAAATACTGAAAACTGAGGTTTGAAAACTGATATTTTAAAATCTTAAACCTTATTTGGTCAAGCCACAATTTTTTTTTGGCAATGTGCAATCACTTCTCCGATCCCTGTATATAAACCACTTATTCCCCTTTTTTTTTGGATGGTGCCAATGGCTCAAAATGCAGCTGAAAGAAGGTTATTTCTTGCCTTTTGAGTAGATTAACTTTCCCATCTGGGACACAAGTATTGACTTTTGGGGTGAATTTCTACCCCACTTCCTGTTCACTTGGCAGATTTAAGATGTTGGAATGATAAAAGGGCTCATGGGAATCAGTACTAAATCCCTGTTATTTTATAAAGTAAACAGTTGACATTTGTCTCTGGCTACAATCCTGTCTATCTTGTGTAAAATTATTTAATTTGCTGTTTGTATTGAAATTTGCTTTTTCCCATTTTAATTGCCGGCTGCTTAACTCTCTGAATCATTGACTGAGTGAGTGAAAGAGGTTTTGCTCTTTGCTGGCTGATGTGAAAATACAGTACTGGGCTTTATTACCCATTGGGGAAAATGCCATAAGATGAATGCTTGATTAAAAATGTAGAATGCCTTTTCAATGGGACATACTTATTTGTTCCTCAGACCTGAAAACAGTCCTGAGTCCTTTGTGATGCCCAATATAGTATCTCACAGCCATATACTGTCTTAGTGTGTTTAAAGGAACAGCTAGAAACTATTTTGGAAAAAGAGTAAGGAATGATGTGCCTCCTTTGTTCAAACCATACTGATCATGGGCAATAACAGCATACGTACACTTTGTCTGTGACATTGTGTATTTACAGTTATGGGCTAGTCACTCTGTTTGCCAGCTCCTGCCATGTCTGTTTTGCAGCTTTCTTAGGAGACCTTCCTTCTGATCAAACAAATCTGTTAACTAACTCTAGGCTGTCCATTTGAAAGTGAAATTCTTACAGTTCCTGGAGCCTTAATCAGTCTTCACCGATGTTGTCTTTTTAAGAACTGTGGGAGAAAGAGTGAGGATGGATGGTAGGCTGCCAGATATTCAGCACCTTGTCCGTTATGGTGAGGGGCTCCTAACTTTGACCACTCCAAGCAGCTGACTGACTCTGTCCTAGCTCCTGGACAGGTATAGGAGGCTGCTCTTGACTTACTGTGCTGGGACTCCTAACTGTTGCACTTGTCCGACTGTTGACAGTCTTCCTGGCATTGTCTGCACTAAACAGCATGGCATTGTAGCGGTATTTTGAACCTGGCATCTCCGGTTGAGGAGTAAGATAAGGCAGGGATGCTGTGAGCATCCATGCAGGTTCAAATGAGTGAGTGCCAAGACAGCAAATGAAGGTTCTTAGTAACTGGCACCCGAGGTGCCAATGACTGTAGACTTCTGATGCATGTGGTCAGTGCTAGTGAGCATGCTCTGATATATTGGTTCCTGGCATCTAATGTTGTCTTTTCCAGTAAGTGATGAGCTGGAGTCACCAGGTGCCTTCCTTGTTGAGAATTGTCAATATCCGGTATGCCAGAGGTAAATGGTGGGATAAAAAGCTAAACGTTAATGGTGGGCTTTGCAATTAATAGGGTCATTAATAAAAAAAAAACTTCCCTGTGCTGGAAACCATGGGATTTATTTGCTTTTTTCTTTACTCATTCACACGATGAGGGCGTTGCTGGCCAGGCAGCATTTACTGTCCATCCCTAATTGCTCAGAGGGCACTTCAAAGTCAATCACATATTACTATGGGTCTGGAGTCACATGTAGACCAGACCAGGTAAGGACGGCAGTTTCCTTCCCTAAATGACATTAGTGAACCAGATGGGTTTTTTCCTGACAGTCGACAATGGATTCACGGTCAACATTAGACTCTTGATTCCAGATATGTTTTGAATTCAAATTCCATCATCTCCCGTGGTGGGATTCGAACCTCAGAACATTATCTGAGTCTCTGGATTAACAGTCCAGCAATAATACCACTAGGCCATTGCCTCCCCAATATAATATTCAATATATGATGTTTAATGAATCTTGATGAGTTTGGCTCTGGTTTTTGAGTTAATAAATGGTGGATTCTTCTGTGTGACTTGAGTACGCCTGTAACCATGGTGATTTTCTTTTTCTTTTTTTAAAAACAGTTTTTGATGCCTGGCTGTAGAGTGGTGTTTTTGGGCATTCGTTTCTTTCAGATTGTTTGTGACTCAGTTTGGTGAATAATGGGCCTCAAAGGTTTGTTAGTTTTGGAATCTGTTCTATTAAATCTTAAAGGAAACCCTCTTAACTGAGAGACTTTCAATTTCAATTTTAACGTTGAGTAACATTTTAATTCTGAGGAGATCTTGGAACAGGATGGTTGTTTCAAACAGTGATTTGGAGAAGGGAGATACAGAAATAGTGGATTAGATTACCTTAGAATGAAAAAGTTAGTGTTAGTCCCAGATCAGAAGTGTTAGGTTTAAAAAGCTGGAAATGGTTATTTAGCTGAAAAAATTCATCTTTGTTAAACTGAGTGTGCTGGCTCCAAGAAGAAGCTGTCACAGTTCTAGTCTAGAAGTTGAATTCAATTGACTTAACCCTACAGAAGTATTAGATAGCAATACTGGTGAGTATTATATGAATTGTGTTTTGGGTACTGCGCTGGGAGTGATGCTTTGAGAACTGCACCACAAATATTTTGGATGTAATATAAAATCTACTTTTTTACACACAGATGAAGGAAATAGAGAGTTGTGGGATTAGACTTTTTATTGTGTTTAAATCTTTTAAATTTATGCTGTGTAAAAGATAAAGTTGATAGTCTTATCATGCAATTGGGCTGCTCTCCCGTTCGGGAGTGACAACTGGTGGTGATTTAAGTTGAAGGTCTCCCATGCCTCATGTGAAGGGAGAGGTTGAGAAGGAGAGTTCCTCCATGGTAAACTCAGCTGGTGTGGGAATGGACCTCTCATCACAAACCAGCTGTCCAAACCACTGAGTAAAATCAACCCCCATTTCTTGTGAATAGATTGTTTGGATTTCCCTATTTGTCATTTCTTTTGTAGTAAACTTCCATTTTATTGTTAAAGGAAAATCTGAAGCATTGCATGCTTCTGTTTCAGGAATAGACCGTTTTGGTCCAACCAAAGCAACTAATTTTGTGATCTATCAAGGCAGGATCCTGTCTGGGATCTGTTTTACCTGATAATATCAGCTGGGATCATAAAACTCCCTTAAAATTCAATTCCTTGGTACCTAGCAAAAATCGCCTCGACATTGGGAACCTAG
This sequence comes from Ginglymostoma cirratum, assembly GCA_024137785.1. NCBI lineage: Eukaryota > Metazoa > Chordata > Chondrichthyes > Orectolobiformes > Ginglymostomatidae > Ginglymostoma > Ginglymostoma cirratum. The sequence continues at coordinate 66,234,582 of JAHRHZ010000014.1, forward strand.
TTGGGAGTATCTCGTTGCATTTTTAACTTTGAGAAAGGCTTTGCAGGACCTCTTGTACAATTCTACACAATTTCTTGCTGCAGACCATATTGTTCAGGTCCTTATAGTAGCTAGCCCGCAGCATTTATCCAATTAGTTTAAATGATGTGCCGAATTCAGTTGGGTTGGACTAGTGTGCTTTTGCATTAGTTAAATGTGCGTGCCAAATGAGGAATCAATGACTTGATGTGGTGCCTATAGCGCACGAGTGGGTCAGCATAGAGTGCAAAGTGCTAAGTCAGTTTGTGCCCATGGAATTTGTAAATGTTAATGACAAATCTTTTGTTGTATTTTGTAACCATACTCTGAGCATTTCTTATTTCAGGCATCTTTGTTTTACTCTAAGTCCAGTTCCAGAAGTGGTGACCACAATGGTAGCAATTGTCGATTATTTTTTTAAATAAAAAACCTGGTTCACTAAAGTGAGATGGGCAATGAAATGGCAGATGGAATCCAATGTGGGAAATTGCAAGGTCATGCACATTGGTATGAAGAATAGAGGCATAGACTAGTGTCTAAATGGGGTATGGCTACAGAAATCTGCAGCACAAAGAGACTTTGAGTGTCCTGGTTCAAAATTCTCTGAACGTTAACGTGTTGGCTCAACTGCAACTGCATTGTTAGCATTCATTTCAAGAGTGCTAAATTCAGGGGTGTATTTCTGAGGCTGTATAAGGCTCTGGTCAGACCACATTTGGAATATTGAGTAGTTTTGTGCCCCATATCTAAGGAAGGATGTGCTAGCATTGGAAGGGGCCCAGAAGAGGATCACAGGAATGATCCTGGGCATGAAGGGCTTGTCAAATAAGGAGCAGTGGAGAACTCTGGGTCTGTACTCAGCGGTGTTTATAAAGATGAGAGGGGATCTCACTGAAACTTAGAATAGTGAGAGCCCTGGATAAAGTGGATGTGGAGAAGATCCTTCTCCTAGAAGGAGAAACACTGCCCTTGGGTCCTAGACTCAGATTGAAGCAATGGCTCTTTAGAACTGAAATGAGGAAGAATTTCTTCAGCCAGAGGATGGTGAATCTGTAGAACTCACTGCCACAAAAGGCTGTGGAGGCAAGCCATTGAGTGTATTTAAGACAGAGACAGACAAGTTCTTGGTTTAGTAAGGAGATCTTTAGTTATGGGGGGAATGGGGTTGAGAAACATTTCAGCCACGATTGAATGGTTGAGCAGACTCAGTGGGCTGTGGTGGCCTAATTCTGTTCCTATATCTTTATGGTCCTAAAGTAATTTTTAGGGAAAGAAACCTGTTGTCTTTAGCTGGCTTGGCCTACAGCTGGCAGTATGGTTGACTCTCTTAACTGCCCCCTGAAATGGCCTGGCAAACCATCAAATTCAAGGGCACCTGGGGATGGGAAACAAATTCTGACTTAGCCAGCAATGGTGACATCCTGTGAAAGGGGTGCCAAGTTTGGACCGAGATCAGCAGGAATTTGAGGGTTGAGTCTTTGGAACTCCTTGCCACGGTGGTGGAGGAGCAGACTCCTTGTGTATATTTAAGGCTGAGATAGATAGGTTTTTGATCAGTAGGAGATAGAGGATGATGGAGAAAGGGCAGGGCAGTGGACATGAGGAACATCAGATCTATCATTATCCTATTGAATAGTGAAGCAGGTTTGAGAGGCCCAACAGTCTACTTCTCCTCTTATTGTCTTATGAAGTTTTCCTCATTTCCCCAATGTGAAACAGACCACCTTTTTATGATTTAAGAAAAGAGCAAGGTCACTTGACAGCATGGCAGTTTGAAATTAATGTTTGATTTTTCCATTGTCTTACCAGTAATTACTTCTATTTGTCTTATGAAAGCTAAATTTTAACTTGCGAATGAGGCATTATTTTAGTACAACGACAGCTACTTTTAGAGGAGATTTAATGGAGACTTTGCTCCAATCATTTTGCAACTGTGCCCCAAATTGGGGCTCATGTATTATTGTAATTCTCTGCCCTACTCCAATGCTGATCTGTCTGACTTCCAGGTCCTACAGTGCTTCACTGAACCTCGATGAGAACTCTAAATGGCATTCCATTAAGAAATGCCTCCGGAATTGCTTAAGTTCTATTACATCTCCAAACATTTTCCATTTCTGACAAAAGGTTAAATGTTAACAGGTTTCCATCTCCACAGATGTTCCCTGACCTGACTCTTTCGCATGTTGATTAGTTTTAATTGTTTTTCAGCATCTGCAGTGTTTTGTACCTTACTTTTAGTTGCGTCACATTTGTATTGTCTGTTTCTGCCAATGCAGCAGTTACATTATTCACAAACTGTCTAACTTTTGTTTCATCATCCACTCCTCCTATCTTGATAACCACCTGTACCTCTGTAATTTCCTTTCCACCTTATTGGGAACTGTAAGGTATTGCTGTAAATCCTAGAGCAATTTTGGAATTTGCCAGTACCTTTTTTGATTTGTTTTGATTCTTGAGCTAGATGTGTTTGCCTAAAATTTCATAAATATTGACGTGATAAATTATTTAACATTGGGCAGTCTTGTGGTTTTAGTGCAACTAGAATTATAGAATGTGGTCCTCAGTATACAAGTTGGGGGAAAAAAAATTCCATGGAATAGGACATTCAGTCTCTAAAGCAATAGCCATGATAATGACCCTTTCAAAGGAAGGGTCTTTTGCCCCATAAGATCATATTTGTGTAATGTGCAGGTTGTGGAAGATCCTCGTTTTTTAGTGCTTGTTGTATCTTATTAACCTGTCACAGAAATGATTCAAACTCCCCTAGATATTTTTCTTCTTGATCCAAAATCTTGTAACTGATTGCCATTGATGGAATCCTGGGATCAAAACTCAGACCCAGCAAATCAAATAATGGGATAGATTTATTTGGCCGTAAGCTTATCTCCTATTTGTCGTGATTGGGCATGATCTTTCCTAAAGGAAAAGAAAATCTGAATTTTTTTGTTTTCCTTGTTCTCATTTTCCAATTTTCTTCTTTCCTGCCTGACTTGATGACAGAAATTGTGACTCTAAACATTAACTTACCTTTAAATTTAAATTCCCGTACCTCCATCTAGAACCAAGGTGAGAGGAGGTGATATTAATCTCTATGAACTCCAGTCCTGCATTTGAATTGATCTGCATGTCTGATGGTTGTTAGTTCTAATTCTACTCCATTTTTGTTAGGAATAACAAATTTCAATCCGTTAAGTATTGGTGTAACTCTGTTGCTGCTTTGGAGTATTTGAAACTTTGACCTGATATATGCTTTACCTAGATTTGTTTTGATTTGCAGGTTTTCTGTCAAGACTCTAATTGATCGCTCCTGTTTTGAGACCATTGATGACTCATGTTCAGAATTTACAAACTTCGCAGCTATTCTGGAGCAAGTCCTGAGTCACCGTCTCAAAGGTAACCTTGTCTGCTTCATGCATTAATGTGGGGGAAAATATGAATTGCCCACTTGGGTTGCACTGGTTTATTGTATAGTGGGATCAGGGCTTTTAGTGTGGACATTAATACATTAATAAAATCTTCAAGCTGTTGCAAAGGCTGAAAGTTCAGGCTGAATAGAAATTGAGTATGAAAAACATTAACTAGCAACCTTGTTGACATTTCATAATGTACGTAGATTTGAGTGATCTTGATCTTGAACTTGAATAAAATCCATTACTTTCGTAAATTTCACTGCTGAAATATACAAAGTCACAAGTTCTGGGGGAGGGATAACATGTCAAACATTTACTGACTAATGACGTGTACCATCCTCAGCTTATGCAATCAGGAAAGAAAAGCAATGTATTTTGGAAGCTAAGCTGCATGTTAAAGTGTAGGATGTTGAAATAATAGGCACTTTTTAGTGATTTTGATTTCAATGTTGTGCTCTTGGCTGCCAACTTCAATATTTCATCTGAAATCTGGAGTGTGACTGCTCATACCTGTGAGGTTACTCGTTTTGGCAAGAAAAAAGAGAGGAGCTGAATAGATAAGGAGACCTGAATTGTGGTTGTGCTATCACAATCCCAAATTCTGGAAGAAATTAAAACACAAAGTGGAGAGAAGAATGTCAAAACAGTTACTAAATATAATTTTTACTTTTCTGGTCAATCTAACAAAATGAAAGCAGTTACCTGAATCTGGACTTGGATATTCTCAAGCTAACAGTAGTAACTTGAAGAGATAGTAGGAACTGCAGATGCTGGAGAATCTGAGATAACAAGGTGTAGAGCTGGATGAACACAGCAGGCCAAGCAGCATCAGAGGAGCAGGAAGGCTGACGTTTCGGGCCTGGACCCTGCTT
>JAHRHZ010000014.1:66239281-66250248 GCA_024137785.1 Ginglymostoma cirratum
TTCCTGCTCCTCTGATGCTGCTTGGCCTGCTGTGTTCATCCAGCTCTACACCTTTTTATCAGAGAACAGTCTACTCTGGACTGTGTACAGTACATTGAAAAAGACGCAAGTTACAAAGGGAAGCATGACTATAATATGATAGAATTCATCATTTAGGATTGAAACTGAAGAGTTGAATTCAACAATATGTCCTGAATCTAAACCAAGGGAACTGAGTGTATGAGACCTAAATGAGCAAGGATGGATTACTAAATGGGTTACAACAAATATCCATTCCTGTCTAGCACAAAAATAAGAGGAAGAGTGGCTCAACCATGGCTTATAAAATAGGAATAAATTGGATGCATTAAATTGCTAGTAAATGCAGGAGACTCAGTTATATAGCATGGAAACCAACCCTTCATTCCAACTATTCCACATTGACCATGTCCCTAAACTAAACTAGTGCCACCTGCCTGCATTTGGTCCATATCCCTCCAAACCTTTCCTATTCATGAACTTATCCAAATGTCTTTTAAACGTTGTAACTGTACCTGCATCCACCACTTCCTCTGGCAGTTCATTCCACATACTAACCACTTGGCTTTTAAAATAAAAAAAGCCCCTTGTGTCCTTTCTTAAATCTTTCTCCTCACCTTAAAAATATGCCACTTAATTTTGAACACCCCCACCTTGGGGAAAATACCTTTCCTATTCACCTTTATCTATGTCCTTCATACATTGTAAATGTGAGGTCACCCCTCAACCACCTTTGCTCCAATGGAAAAAAACGTCCCAGCCTATCCAGCCTACTTCTATAACTCAACATCCTGGCAAATCTTTCCTGAACCCCTTCCAACTTAGTAATATCATTCCTAAAGCAGAGTGGCCAGAATTGCACATAGTACTGCAGAAGAGGCCTCACCCACGTCTTGTACAACCTCAACATAACATCCCAACTTCTTTATTCAACGGTCTGAGCAATGAAGGCGAGCATGTTAAATGCCTTATTAACCAGCCTGTCTACCTGTGATGCAAATTTCAAAGAATTAGGTACCTGAACCCCTAAGTGTCTTTGTTCTATAATACTATCCAGGGCCCTACTATTGTATAAGTCACACCCTTATTTGTTTTACCAAATGCAATACCTGAGTTATCCAAATTAAACTCCATCTGCAACTCCTCTACCTATTGATCCAATAGATGAAGATCTCTTTTTGTAATCTTGGGTAACCTTCACTGTCTGCTATACCACCAATTTTGGTGTCATCCAGAAACTTACTAATCATTTCCTCCATGTTCTCATCCAAATCATTTATATAAATAACAAACAGAAGTGGAACCACTGATCCCTGTGGAATACTGCTGATCACGAGCCACCAGTCTGAAAAACAACCCTCCGCCACTACCCTCTGTCTCCCACTATCAACCCAATTGTGTATCCAATTGGCAAGCTGAACCTGAATCCCTTGTGATCTAACTTTACTAATTAGTTTACTTTGCAGAACCTTGTCAAAGGCTTTTCAAAAATCCAAATAAACAACATCTGCCGCTCTTCCCTTCTCAATCTTTTTGGATACTTCCTCCAAAATTTGCACGTTCTCCCCGTGTCTGCGTGGGTTTCCTCCAGGGACTCCTGTTTCCTCCCACGGTCCAAAGCTGTGCAAATTAGGTGGCCATGCCAAATTGCCCATAGTGTTCAGGGATGTGTAGCTTTTGTGTGTTATAGGGGGATGGGTCTGGTGGGATGCTCGGAGGGTCAGTGTGGACTCGCTGGACCAAAGGGCCTGTTTCCACACTATAGGGATTCTATGAAAATCTCATTCAAGTTTGAGAGACAAGATTTCGCTGCACAAAAACCACGTTGACAATCCCTAATCAGCCCTTGCCCCTCCAAATGCTATAAAGCCTGTCTTTCAGAATCCCCTAATTTACCCATCACTGATGTCAGGCTCGCAGGTCTGTAGTTTCCAGGCTTCTCCTTACAGCCATTCTTAAAGGCACAGCAAGCATGAGGACTGAAAGCATTTTAGAATTCAGCAAAAGAGGACAATTTTGATCAAGATGATCAATTTTTGGTGAAGCCCAGATTCATTAAGTTTTACCTTTTTTGGTTCCATCACCTGCTGCTGGAGATCAGCTTGGTGGATAGATATGACCTTTTTGGCTCATTCAATAATGATGCTAATATGCCACTACTCTTGGACATTGAAAAGTACCCCATGCAGAGTACATCCTTTGCGCTTTTCACCCTCTGTACTACTTCCAATTGATATTCAAGATGAAGGAGTACTGATTCATTCGAAGGCTTCCTTGCCCATATTTAACCTGATTCTGTTATACTTCATGTTGTTTGGAGACCATCTAAGGCACAGATCAATTCCTGCCCGTATGTATACCTCATGCTTCCCTTTATGCTGGGTCTGCTCTGATGATAGGATAGGGCGTATTTGGGAATGATTGTAGTGTCTGGAACATTAAGATTTTTTTTTTGAGTATGATTGTGCTAGCCTACTGCTTGTCTATGGGGCAACACTCCCAATGTTTGCATAAGCTGCCAAATGTTGCTAAGGAAGACTTTTCCGCGTCAATAAGACTGGTGTGCTTAAGTCAATGTCAAGTGGTCTGCCTGGCTTTGTTCTTTGTTGGCTTTTCTGTAGTGGTTTGGTACAATTGAGTGGCTTGTTTGGCCATTGTAAAGGTAATTTAAGAGTCAACTATGGGACTGGAGTCGCATGTAGTCCTGAGCAGGTAAAGGACAAAAGATGTTCTTCGCTTAAAGAAATCCAGATGGAAATTCAGGTGGATTTTCATGACGGATGGTAAGTGGTCAGTGGTCGGCATTGCTGCCTCGCAGCACCAGGGACCCGAGTTCGATTCTACTCTCGGGTGACTATCTTTGTGGAGTTTGCACGTTCTCCCTGTGCCTGTATGAGTTTCCTCTGAGTGCTCCAGTTTCCTTTTACAGCTGAAAGAGGTGCAGGTCAGGTGGATTGGCCATGCTAAATTATCCATAGTGTCTGGGGATGTGTAGGCTAGGTGCGTTAGCCATGGGAAATGCAGGGTTACAGGGAATGGGTGGGGTGCTCTTCAGAGGGTCGGTGTGGACTCGATGGGTCGAATGGCCTTCTTCCACACCATAAGTATTCTATGTAATCACTACCGAGTCTGGCTGTTCAATTCCAGATTTTTAAAAATTGATTTAATTGAATTTAAATTCTACCAGCTGTGGTGGTGAGATTTGAACCTCCCATCTAAGCTATTCTTCTGTGACAACCCTTAGCTCAGCGCACTATATATAGACTCTAAAAATTAAATTGAAATAAGGATTTTGTGAATTCACATATTCAAAAATTCACCTTTTTTTTGTTTTGCATTTTCAACAACAGGGATTTGCTTTGTTCACCAGCAAATTAGAGTCGTAGAGCCGTACAACATGGAAACAGACCCTTTTGGTCCAACTCGTTCATGCTGACCAGATATTCTAGATAAATATACTCCCGTTTGTCAGATTTTAGACTCGTGACTCTCCTAAACCCTTCCTATTCATATACCCATTCAGATGCCTTTTAAATGTTGTAATTGTACCAGCTCCACCACTTCCTCTGACAGCTCGTTCCATTCATGCACCATCCTCGGCATGGAAATGTTGCCCCTTTAGGTCCCTTTTTAAATCTTTCCTCTCTCACTTTAAACTATGCTGTCTAGTTTTTGACTCCTCTCGGGGGAGAAAAGATCTTGACTACTCGCCCTATCCACGCCTCTCATGATTTTATAAACTTCTGTAAGGTCACCCCTTGGCCTCTGATGCTCCAGTGAAAATAGCCCCAGGCTATTCAGCCTCTCCCCACAGCTAAAACCTTCCAACCCTGGCAACATCCTTGTAAATCATTTCTGAACCTTTTCAAGTTTCACAACATCCTTCCCATAGCAGGGGAACCAGACTGGTTAGGCCACTTTCGGAATACTGCGTGCCAATGTCCTGTACGGCTGCAACATGACCTTCCAACTCCTACACTCAACGCACTGACCAGTAAAAGTAAATGCTTTATCTAAATCAATGTAATGGTAGTCATCTGCAAAGTTTTCCTGTGCAATACTTATATAGTATTAAATCTAGTAATCAGGGATAAGCTGCAAATGATGTTTTGCAAACATCATCCATGTCCTGAGAATGAATATTTTATGTTTATTCAAAGCCACAGGTGTGCCCTGGCAATGTGCCTTAATTGAAACCACAGGAAGTGTCTTTGCTGCACGGTGTGATTTATTTTTCAATTTTTACAGCAGTGATATTATGACCGGTGTAATTGCCGAATGATGTTGAATTGGCGTAATATTTTACAGTGACATTGAACCCTTGACTAGGTGAAACTGAATTGAATTTGCCCAAAGCTGCTCTTTTTTTAATGTAGGATCCATAAAACTGTTGGAAAGATGAACCCATTTCAACAGAGCAGGGTGGATTTTGGCCAGCGTAAATTCCACTGAGTTAGTGAGTCTGTAAAATTTGTGATAAGCTATATTGCAACGCCATCCTTTAAACATCTGATTTGCTGATCAACAATTCTGACTTCTCTGTAAAAGACTTCTTGATGGAAGGCGTGTATTTGCATTTAACAAAATAGAGCTTCCAGTAAAATAAAAATTTATAATTAGTGTAGTTTGCAATAAATTTTATAACTTAATTTAAGTTGTAGTATCTATTAAATCATAGCTAATTCACATAGAATTTTATTTCCGTGACTAATGTGCTTCCAATCATAAATTTAAAGTAGAAGCATGAGGCCATTGATTTTCACTCATCGTGCAAGTGGACAGTTTTCTCCTATTCACGTAATAGTGATTATCAGTTCATTTTAATCCATGTGATGTGAAGGGAGAAGGTGAAGGTACTCTGAGCAGTTTTGGTTGCCTTTATTTAAGAAACTGGAGTTTAAAAGAATAAGAGGTGATCTTGTTTAAACATATCAAATTCTTAAGGGGGTTGACTGGGTCAATGCTGAGATGATGTTCCACCCTCATGAGAGAGAGTCTAGGACCAGGGACCACAGTCTCAGAATAGAGGGGCACCAATTTAAGACAGTGAGGAGGATTTTTTTTCTCTCTGGGTTGAGAATCTTTCGAACTCCTTGCCATACAGTGTCCTTGTGTATATTTGAGGCTGAGAGAGATTCTTGATCAGTTGGGCAATAGTGGATTATGGGGAAAACAGTTTTATGGATACGAGAAATGTTGGATCAGCCATGATTTTATTGTTTTGAGGGGCTGAATGGCCTACTCCTGTTCCTATTTCTTATGGTATTCTGGTCTATTAGAATCCACAGCAAGGTCAGAGGAGCAGCCCCCTTTTTGCCTTTCTAAAACAAAATAACAAGCGAAGTATATTTTTGGACCTCTTCGGTCCTTGATCTCTTCCTCCTGTCTTCACTTAGCAAGAAACTCATTGGGGCTTTCCATTCTGGCAACTTTCCAAAGTTATAGATTCAGAATTACAATCATTTTTAAAATGAGTTTGTTTGGTTGTTTTTTTTTAAAATTTCCTGTTATTTATTTGCTGCCCATGATGTCACCAAAACCTGGTAACCATGTGTGGGGAAGTAAACGAGTCCGCTGACTTTTTTTTTTGATAAATGTGGAAGAAGTCCTATCAGATTTGATACATTTTTCTCCTCATGGATGCTGCCAGATCTGCTGAGTTTCTCCAGCATTTTCTGCTTTTATTTCAGCTGCTTTTTGTTATGGCTTTGTAAGCGGTGGTCAGTGTAATATTTGGCATTATCAGTTCTACTTCTGAACTGGTAATGATCCTTTGGTGATTTTTCGCTGCTCAGTTCTCCAATTTCTGCTGGCTGGGTAGAGTTGAATTTCGTGCCTGCAAGTTGAAATGGTTGAATTTACCTGCTGTATTAGATGTGAAATTAAGGTTTTGATCAGGAATAAGAAGAAAGCGTATGTTAGGTACAGACGGCAGGGATCGAGTGCTTCCCTAGAAGAGTTTAAAGGCAGTAGGAGTATACTTGAAAGGGAAATTGGGAGGGCAAAAAGGGGACATGAGATAGCTTTGGCAAATAGGGTTAAGGAGAATCCAGAGGGATTTTACAAATACATTAAGGACAAAAGAGTAACTAGGGAGAGAAGAGAGCCCCTTAAAGATTGTAAATGCTGCCTATGTGTGGAACTGCAGGAGATGGGGGAGATACTAAACGAGTATTTTGCAACAGTGTTTATTGTGGAGAAGAATATGAAAGATAGAGAACTTGGGGGAAATAAAAAGCAACATCTTGAAAAATGTCCATATTGCAGAGGAAGAGGTGCTGGATGTCTTAAATACATAAAGAAGGATAAATCCCCAGGATCAGGTGTACCCTAGAACTCTAGGAGGCTGTGGCAGTGATTGCTGGGCTCATTGCTGAGATGTTTCAGAAATCACACAACTCCAGGTTATAGTCTAACAGGTCTGTCCACTCCAGTCTGACACCAGCACCTCCAGATCATGTGATATTTGTGTCATTGATGGCCATAGGTGAGGTGCCGGAAGACTGGAGGTTGGCTGACGTGGTGCCACTATTTAAGAAAAGCGGTAAGGAAAACACCGGGAACTACAGACCGATGTGCCTGACGTCAGTGGTGGGCAAGTTGTTGGAGCAGATTCTGAAGGACAGGATTTACATATATTTGGAAAGGCAAGGACTGATTAGGGATCGTCACCATGGCTTTGTGTGAGAAATCGCTCTTTTTTTTAAGAAGTAACAAGGCCTGAGGGCAGAGTAGTTGATGTGATCTCCATGACCTTCAGTAAGGCATTCAACAACGTTCCTCATGGTTGACTGGTTAGCAAGGTTAGATCATGTGGAATAGAGGGAGAACTAGTTACTTGGATACAGAACTGGCTCAAAGGTAGAAGACAGGGTTACATTTCAGAGCGGAGGCCTGTGTGAGCAGTGTACAAAAAAAAGCTCAGTGCTGAGTCCACTGCTTTTCATCATTTAGGTAAATGATTTACATGTGAACATAGGAGGTATGGTTAGTAAGGTTGCAGATGACATCAAGATTGGAGGTGTGGTGGACAACGAAGAAGGTTACCTCCAGACTACAATGGGATCTTGATCAGATGGGCCAATGGGCTGAGGAGTGACAGATGGAGTTTTAATTTAGATAAATGTGAGGTGCTGCATTTTGGAAAGGCAAATCAGGGCAGAACATAGGCGCTTGATGGTCGGGCCCTGGGGAATGTTGCTGAACAAAGAGACCTTGGAGTGCAGGTTCATATTTCCTTGAAAGTGGGTTCACAGGTAGACAGGTTAGTGAAGGCGTTTTGTATTCTTGCCTTTATTGGTCGGTACATTGAGTATAGGACTTGGGAGGTCATGTGGCGGCTGTACAGGACATTGGTTAGGCCGCTACTGGAAAACTGTGTGCAATTCTGGCCTCCCTGCTATAGGAAGGATGTTGTGAAACTTGAAAGGGTTGTGAAAAGCTTTACAGGGATGATGCCAGGGTTGGAGGGCTTGAGCTACAGGGATAGGCTGAATAGGCTGGAGTTATTTTCCCTGGAATGTTGGAGGCCGAAGGGTGACCATATAGAGGTTTGTAAAGTGATGAGGGGCATGGATAGGATAAATAGGCAAGGTCATTTCCCCCACGGTGGGGGAGCCCAGAGGGCATAGGTTTAAGGTGAGAGGGGAAAGATTAAAGGGGACCTAAGGAACAACTTTTACACACAGAGGATGGTGTGTGTACGGAGTGAACTACCAGAGGAAGTGGTGGAGGCTGGTACAATTACAACATTTAAAAGGCATCTGGATGGGTATATGAATAGGAAGGGTTTAGAGGGATATGGGCCAAATGCTGGCAAATGGGACTTGATTTATTTAGGATATCTGGTCAGCATGAACAAGTTGGACCAAAGGGTCAATTCTCTGTGCTGTACATCTCTGACTCTGTGGATATCTCTGCCCCTACTACTCCCACCAATCTGCATGCTCCACCGGTTTTCTTGCATTACAATACTTAGTTGACGGATATGTGAAGTAATTTCTGTTCGTCGTTATCAATGAATTGCCTCCTTTAATATGTATGCCTGATTTTCTTTGCCACTTAAATGTCAGCACACCAGGATAAAGACTTATTCAAACTGTGTTTCTTTGCTTCATAGCCCTAGTATTTACTGGCTGGTGCAAGGTTTTGGATTATGATGGGGTGCTGGCGGCGTATGGTGGTGGTTGGGATTACGCATGGGGATGCTGGAGGGGTAGTTATGGGGAGTACTGGTGAAGCCACGTGTTTTGAGGAAATTAATGTTGTAGTGAGATTACAAGGCTTTGTGCTAAATGTGCTTTTGCTTTAGCTGCTGAGTTATGGTAGTGCCTCTTAGTTCAAATATGGGACCATGTTTGTTACCATTTGTAAAACCTGAAAGTCATGAATAGGACTTCTGTATGTTTAGTATTCACAGTAATAATGTCTGAATAAGATTAATGGGCTAAAACCCACTATTGTAAATTTGGATGAGCTTACTCTGAGGAAACCATCAGCATTATTGTATGAAAACCCACCACTCTCCCCATTAAAACATTGAAGACTTTGTTCAAGCGAAAGCACTTTTTTTTTTTCTAAATTGTAGCTGCCTTCTACTCCATTAACTCCATTTCAACCGTTTTCTTGTTTTGTCTTATCTTTCCTTGCGTTTCAAAAGTAAAATGGGCTGCATGCACTGCTAACCTTTCAGCCGAGGCAAGATGATTTTTATTCCCTGCCCCCAACTTTGAATTGGCTCTCAAGGACGTGATTGATTGTCGTATATGTATTAGCCAAATTGAAACAGCTCATCGTTTGAAGCTAGTTATGAATAGGAAAATTCAAGCTGGGAAATGTAGGGCTCAGCAACTTGGGCAGTTCGGTTCGATAAGCAGTGAGCCATTCCATATGTCATGGCATAGTTCGACCCAATATTAATTTATCACCACGATAAAATGTCAATGCTGTTTTATTCGTGGAGATATGCTCCTCTTCTACATGAGCTTCTGTGACCGAGCTACAGGAGCACACTGGGTGAACGTAATTTTGGAATAGGCCAAACTTGAATTATGATCTTTGCATGGTTCATTCATTTCACTCCACTGCACCCCCCCCGCCCCAAAAAAAAACTTGCTCACTTACACACGCTGTCATCACCTCATTGTTTAACAAACCATTCTCCCCTGGGTGTCTGAGATTTCTGAATTAGTGTAAGTGGGTGGCTGCACTGAGAAGCCGAAACAAAACCTTTCAAGAGACTAAAATAAAAGCAAAATGCTGCGGATTCTGGAAATCTGAAGAAACTCAAAAGGTCCGGCAGTATTGGTGGAGAGAGAAACCGAGCTAATGTTTTAAGTCCAATTTGACACTTCAGGTTTCTGAAGAACACTTCTATCAGATGTAATGTTCCTCTCTTCACCAATACTGCCAGGCCTGCTGAGTTTCTCCAGCATTTGTCTTTTATAAGACAGTGAGAAATAGGAACAGGGGCCTCAGCCCCTCAAGATTTCTATGCCAATCAGTAGGATCATGGCGGATCTGACATTCCTCATATCCACTTTTCTGCCATTTCCCCATGACACTTGATGCCTTGACTGATCAAGAATCTACCTCAACCTTAGATATACAGAGGGACTCTGCTCCCACAACTCTTTGTAGCAAAGAATTCCAAAGACGCTCGACCGCTTGAGAGAAGAAATTCCTCCTCATCGCAGCCTTAAATTGGTGTCCCTTTATTCGGAGACTATGCCCTCTGGTCCCAGACTCTCCCTGGAAGGAATAATCCTGTCAGCATTTACCCTGTCAAGCCCCTAAAGAATCCTATATGTTTCAATGAGATCACCTCTCATTCTTCTAAACCCCAGTGAGTAGACTCCCAATCTGTTTAGCCTTTGCTTAGGAATCTTATTTCAGAAGGCACCTTTTTTGGTTGAGTTGATTTAAAAAATGGAAACTTTGTGAAATGTTGTTGGCAGTGGATAGCCCCAATGGGTATATAGGATCATGTGCTGATTTTGGAAGGAGTGATTTGGAAAGTTTTAGATTATGCTGCTCTCTGTTTCATTGTTAACATATTAGGTAGTTGGAAAGATATGTTCTCAACCAAATGTCTCCGGTTTGGCTTATAATTCACTATTGCTAATCTTGCCTGCAAAAACTGAGCCACAATATCTACTCAACTCTACTCGAGGGGAGATGGTGTGCGATGTGCCAATGGATAACTTGAAATATAAATTTTATTTTTTATGTTTTGTCTTAAGGGGAGGACACAATTTTACCTTTGTTTTAATTTTTACATTGTTGTTGTGAGCTTGAGGCTTTGAAGTTTGGAGTGCTGTTTGAATACATGCATTTTTAATAAGGTGTAACAACCCTTGAAGTGATGAGATGGGGTTTAGTGCAATAAAAAAAGGGAAAAAATTGTGCTGTTGCTTGGCAACTGTGGTCACAGAGGGATAAACAGAGATGCGGCAAAACAAAACCAGAATGAAGGGTGGTCAACACGCTCGCACGCAAATACAGGTAACTTTCTAGTAGGAAGTTCTGTCAGACTGCTGGAAACTGTGTTTGGAGATTTTCCATTTTTGCTCTGAAGTGTAAGTAATTGAGAGTTTCGTTCGCAGTTTGCATTACCAGAAAGACACTTTAAAATAAAATGCATCTGATGCATGTGCAGAAATTGCCTGGAAAGAAACTGGTTAAAGCTGTGACAGGCTGAGTAAAAAGACAGTCTATGGACTTGGTTGTAAATCTTCCCTTGGCTATTGATGTTTGTAAAGATGTTGCTTCGACATTTTTTTAAAAAATAGTGAAAGTTCAATTTCTTTTCTGATGCTTTTAATAAAATGTTTCCAACCTGTTCTTGTCAAATGCAGAATTGATCATAGATAACAAGGTATAGAGCTGGATGAACACAGCAGCCCAAGCAGCGTCAGAGGAGCAGGAAGGCTGACGTTTCGGGCCTACAC
>JAHRHZ010000014.1:66250648-66310677 GCA_024137785.1 Ginglymostoma cirratum
CCGCAGAATTGATCATTTTCTTTTGTTTAATAAATGTTTTATTCTTTTGGATAAAGGTATACTGATAAACCCATGTGTATGTGCTTAGTATCTGAACTCCACAGTTTGTTTCATGTTTTTAAAAATAAAGTTGGAGTTCATCAAGCTAGGTTTCTCTCTAGGATTTGATTAGTCCAATAATGCCAGCTGGGATCATAACTGGCAGTGCCAAGGTAATGTCGCTGGACTAGTTATTCAGAGCTTTAAGCTACTGTTCTCAGATTTTGGGTTCAAACCACAACCATGTCTGGTGCTGAACTTTGCCAGTTTTATCTTTCCACTGAGTTCACTGAAGGATGGCATCCATGTAACCATTGATTATTTTTAAAAAAAAACAAGCTTGATTATGAGATAGCAGGAACTGCTGATGCTGGAGAATCTGAGATAACAAGGTATAGAGCTGGATGAACACAGCAGGCTAAGCAGCATCAGAGGAGCAGGAAGACTGACGTTTCGGGCCTAGACCCTCCTTCAGAAATGGGGGAGGGGAAGGAGGTTCTGAAATAAATGGAGAGAGGGGGGAGGTGGTTATAGAAGGTGGATAGTGGAGCAGATAGGTGGAGAGAAGACACAGGTCAAGGAGGAGGGAATGAAGCCAGTACAGGTGAGTATAGGTTGGGAGTTGGAATGGGGATTGGTCAGTGAGGAGGGAGGGGTGGGTAGGTGGGAGGGAAGATGGACAGGTCAAGGGAGGGGAGCTGGTCTTGGGATGAGGCTGGGGGTGGGGAGATGGAATATGACGCTCAATGTGGACTTTACTAGCTTCACTATCTCCCCACCCCTGACCTCATCCCAAGATGTCCCCTGTCCGTCTTCCCTCCTACCTATCGGCCCCTCCCTCCTCACTGACCAACCCCCATCCCAACTCCTGACCTACACTCACCTGTACTGGCTTCATCTCCGCCTCCTTAACCTGTTCGTCTTCTCTCCACCCATCTGCTCCTCTATCACCACCTTGCCCCCCCCCCACCTTATTTCAGAACCCCCTTCCCCTCCCCCATTTCTGAAGAAGGGTCCAGACCCGAAACGTCAGCTTTCCTGCTCTTCTGTTGCCTGGCCTGCTGTGTTCATCCAGCTCTACACCTTGTTATTGAGTTCAATAACATCTTTCTAGGAGGAAATCTGCCATTCTCACCTGGTCTGGCCTATGTATGACTCCAGACCCACAGTACTGTGGTTGATACTTAAGTATCCTTTGTATTAGCCTAGCAAGCCACTCAGTTGTATCAAACTATTACATTTGTAATAAGGAATGAAACTGGATAGACCACGTGGTATAACCCGGGAACTAGAAATACCAATAGCAATCTTGACCCTGTTGACAGTGCGAAGTCCTCCCTGTATGATGTTTAGAGAGCTAGTGCTAAAAATGGAAGAACTGTACAACAGACCGTTTCACGTGACAGCCTAACATAGTCATGCTCACGGAATCATACTGTACAGACACCAACAGCATTGTCTTCGAGTATGACCTGTTCCACTAGCAGGGGTAGCATGGCAGTGGTATATTGTTGGGAAGGAGTTGCCCTGAAGTCCTCAAAATGGATTCCAGTCTGCATGAAGTCTTAAGGCATCCGGTGAAACATGGGTGAGGGAACCTCCTGGTCACCACTTATAGGCTGCCACCGCTCCCCCCCCCCCCCCCCCACCCCACCCCCAATGGTGGTGACTTCAGTGCCTGTCAGTAGCTTCACTACTGTCCAAGTCAGTTCAGTCCTCAGGAATATTGGTTATGTTGGGTCTGTGGTAGGTGAGGGAAGAATCTACTTGACTAAATTCTCAATCTACTTGTCACAGATGCATCTGGTCCATACAGTACAAGTGACCACAGCACAGTCCTTGGAGATGAAGTCCCATCTCTGCATCAAGGATTCTTTTTTCTTTGCCTTCATTCCATGAATGAATAAATGCTGGCTAGGCAGCATTTATTGCCCATCCCTAACTGCTCAGAGGGCAGTTAAGAGTCAACCACATTGCTGTGGATCTGGAGTCATATGTAAGCCAGACCAGGTAAAGATGGCAGTTTCCTTCCCTAAAGGACATTAGTGAACCAGATGGGTTTTTCAGACCAATTGACAATGATTCACGGTTATCATTAGGTTCTTAATTCCAGATATTCATTGAGTTCAAGTTCCACCATTTGCTGTGGAAGGATTTGAACCCTGGTCTCCAGAATGTTATCTGGGTCTCTAGATAAACAGTGCAGCAATAATACGACTAGACCATCGCCTCCCCTATGCTCTTGTGTGGCGCTGTTTACTTGTTTGTAGGCTTTGCTGGCTAGGTTAGTGTTTGTTACCCTGGAGAAGGTGATACTGGTGAGCTGCTGCCTTAAACCGCAGCGTCCTTTGGATGCGGGCACACCCATAGTGCTGTGAAGGAGTGTGTTCCAGGATTTGAACTTAGCAGTGAAGGAAGGGTGAGATTTCCAAAGGAAGATGATGTGACAAGGTGAGGAATTGCTGGCAGTATTCCCGTGCAACTGTTGTCCTTGACCTTCAAGATTCTGTTGAAGGAGCCCTAACACAGTCCGAAACGGTCAGACTTTGAACAGATCTGGCTACTCAAAACTGATCATCTTGAAGCATCGACGACAGCAGCAGCAGAATTATATTCAACCGCAAACTGTAACTTAATAGTGCAGCACGTACTCCACTCTCGGTAATATCAAACTGAGTGATCAAACCTAGCTTGTTGAAGAGTATAGGAAATATGCCAGGATCAGCACTAGGCATGCCTTTAATATGAGGTGTCAACCTGATGAAGTTACAATACAGGCCAACTTGCTGCTCCTGCTGCTTGGCATGCGAAAGGCCTAAGCAATTCCATAATCAACAGATCGCATTAGTCCTGCCACCCCCAATGGTGATGGGGAAATTAAACAACTTGCAGGAGGAGGAGGAGGCTCCCCATCCTCAGCTATGTAGGATCTCCCTGCATCAGTTCAAAAGACCAGGTGAAAGTATTTGTGCCCATTTTCAGCCAGAAATGCCACGTGGCAGATCCATTTCCACCTCCTTCTGAGGACACCAGCATCACAAATGCCAGTCTCTTCGATAAGTTTTATTCAGTCTACGTGAGATCATGAAACAGCTCATGACAAGAGATGCTGCAAAGCCTCTGAGCACTGACAACGTTCCCATAAGTGAGCTGAAGATTTGTGCTCCAGAACTTGCTGCACACCTAGTCAAGCTGTTCCAGTACGGCAACTACACTGGAATCTACCTAGCAATAGAACAGCTTATCTAGGTGTCATACAGCAATGAGACAGACCCTTTGGTCCAACTCATCCATGCCAACCAGGCTTCCCAAACTAAACTAATCTCACTTGCCTGTGTTTGGACCATTTCCCTCTAAATTTTTCTTGTACTTATCCAAATGTCTTTTAACTGTTGTAACTGTACCTGCATCTACCACTTCCTGTGGTAGTTCATTCCACTCATGAACCACCCTCTGAAAAGGTTGTCCCTCAGTTTCCTGGAAAGCTGCCTGGCCCTGCTTCTTTGCAGTCTTATGCAGCCAGTTATTGCCCTGTGAGTGTACCCTCACTCCTCATCAAAACAACGCAAAGGGTCATCAACAGCATTGTTACATGTTGTGCTAACCTGTTTGTTGTATTTATTTTGCACAGCTCCCCTCAGCTCCTGACCTCATTCATAGTTTTAGTCTGAACAATGGCAACATTTTAACCAAAGATAGCATCGGAGAATCAGCAAAATTATACTGAATGGGAATCCCGCAGGCCTAGCGAGCTAGGTTTACCACGCTGTATGATTCTTTTTGCTGTTGTCCTCTGTCTTGTGATCTCCTGCTTACCAGGTATCTACTCCCTGGCAGCTTTCCTTGCCAGTTGAAAAAACAAATAAAAGTGTCTTGAAGTAAACTTCAGCAGGAGCTGAAGGAAAGCTGAACTTGTGAATTTTCTCTCTGGAAGTCAAGTCAGATTGGAGTCAGAAAGGACACGGGGAAGATCGCAAGCATAGGAGGCTATCTGTTCAGTGGTGAGCTTCAAATGCTCTCCAGTGTTTTCCTTGGAAAGGGAAGAAGGGCTGACTTACCTTGTCCAAATAGGCTTCCTTCTGCAGCAATCCTTGTAGATGCTCCCCTTCTGCTGTCTTGGCATTGAACAACTGATCTGATCAGCTGATCTTCAGGCCTGTATATCATTTTGTGGCTTCAATCACAAGTATGAGCTCAATCAAACAATAAGATAATCGAGAAACATTACCACTTCCACCTCAGCACTATCCAAGCATGATGTCTCCTGAAATATCTGCTGGATTGTCCAAAGAAAGTTCAGTGGAACAGCTCAATCTGGCTGAATCATGAAGCAGGGAGACTTCAGTCAAAAGCGGGGTGCGAGACTGGGAGAGATTCAGCAGTGCTCTGCAGTATGTTTGCAGGTGTGATCCTGCTGGTTCACCACCACTCCTCTGAGCAGTGTTGACGTATTGACACTGAAAATGACCAGATTCTAAAAACGATGGGCAGAGCTTTTTAACCAGATCATTGATCAGTCTTCATCAGTAAATGAAGAAATAATGAACAGGTTGCTGTCAGTTGTCTTGATGAACCTCCCGCTATCGTTAGAAACAAAATAAATCCAGTCAAACTCCTGTCCGGTGAAAAAAGAACTGGGGTCTGACGTTATTCCTGGGTAAGGTCTACACAAGTGGAGGTCAGTGTCTGGTCAAGAGGCTGACTTAAACACTCTGTTCATGTGAGAGTGAGGAGTCAACCCACAAGAATACTAAGATACCTCCATTATCAACCTGTAGAATTGGAAAGAAATTGACCAAACCTGACAATCGTAGAAGACTCATACCCCTCTCCTATCACTAACAACATCAGGATAGATGATGGCCTAGTGTTACTATCACTAGACTATAAATCCAGAAACCCAGCTAATATTCTGGCAGATGGTGGAATTCAAATTCAAGATAATTAAAAAGAGAGTCTTGAATTAAGAATCTATTGATCACCATGAAATCATTGCCGATTGATCAAAAAACCTATCTGATTCACTAATGTATTTCAGGGAAGGAGATCTGCCACCCTCACCTGGTCTGGCCTACACGTGACTCCAGACCCACAGCAGTGTGGTTGACTCTCAATTGCTCATTCAATTGCCTCAAAGTTTCAGAGATGAAACCCAATCGATCACCTGGCATCGACCTAGGCACCGGAAAAGACAACAGCAGAAACAGCCCGGTCAACCCTGGAAAGTCTTCCTCACTAACATCTGGGGGGCTAGTGCCAAAATTGGCAAAGCTGTCTCTCAGACTAATTAAGCAACAGCCTGACCTAGTCATACTCACAGCTCGGTAGCAGCAGGGTGTACTATCTACAAGGTGCACTGCAGAAATTCACCAAAGATCCTCGGACAGCACCTTCCAAACCCACAACCACTTCCATCTAGAAGGACAAGGGCAGCAGACATGGGAGCACCATCAGCTCCAAGTCCCCCTCCAAGCCACTCACCATCCTGACTTAGAAATATATTGCCGTTTCTTCACTGCTTCTGGGTCAAAATCCTGTAATACCCTCCCTAATAGTATTGTGGGTCAACCTACAGCTGGTGGACTGCAGTGGTTCAAAGAGGCACCTTGCTTATCACCTTCTCAAGGGCAACTAGGGATGGGCAATAAATGTTGGCCAGCCAGCAACACCCATCGCACAAATGAATTTTAAAAAAGAACAGAATCCAGCCAAACTGCTCTGTGCTACATCTTGATCAGAATCTACTGTCGGAGACTCTGGTTTGAGAACAGATCTGGTGTTTGCAATTACACACCTCCAGGAGAAATATTCTGGTTTGAAGACTTTGGAAGGTATTTGCAGAGTTTAGCTGTCCTGAGACATTTTGATCAATAGCTGAGCAGTTCCATGACCGGCATCCTGGATGCTGGTCAAACTTCTGACTCATTCCCAGCCAGAAGTGGAATTGGAGAGCTGCATGCATTCATTCATTCTTTTTCCTCCTCGAATGGGATGTAGGCATTACTGGCTAGGCTGGCATTTGTTGCACATCCTTAATTGCCCTTGAACAGGTTGAAGCTGCTGAGGGAGCCAGAGGGTAGTTAAGAATCAATCAAATTGCTGTGGGTTTGGAGTTACATGGAGGCCAGACTAGATATGAACAGCTGAGTCCTTCACCTTAAGGCTGTGGGTAAACCAGATGGGTTTTGAAAATCTATAACATTCACATTGCTGCCGTTACCATGGCTTGTTTTAAATGCAGATTTTATTTAGTTCAGAATTCACCATCAGCCATAGTGGGATTTGAACACCCACATTTTTGGGGCATTGGTCTGGGGCTCAGAATCAGCATTACCGCTATGCCACTGCCTTCCCATTTCTGACTTCTCCAACTCTTCATGTTTTCCTCCCACCATACTCTGTCTTAAACTTTGTGAACTTGGCATCAAAGTCAGATAATGTATGGATGGGAAATTGTTCATCTCTGCCTCCAGACAATGATTAGTGTCCCAGGGATGTGTTTTCCACAATGACTACAACAGCTGCCAGTTCAGAGTTGGACATGCCAAATAGGATGGACTTGTTCTCCAGTGCGTGCAGCAACTTCAGTTTTATATTCAGTACAGTGAAAATGGGAACAATGTGCCTTCAGCCCCAGGAAAACCCTATCTCATAACCCAGGTTTCCGTCTGTCATCAGAACTTGATCGACGATGGATTAATTCGTTGGCAGCACATTCTTTTGCATTGTCTGCCTTGATGACAAGACACAGTTGCCAAAGCAAATGTAGCTTTTAGCAGATCTTAAACTGCAATCCTTGAATACAGAAGAGTAAGAAAGTCTATTAAACTGAGAGTCTACATTTCTACCATCCTGCATGCTCAGGGCTAATGCATATGTGACTTTGAACTTGTACCTTACCAACACCATGCCAAGGATTGCAATCTAACTATGAGCCTGCATTCCAAGGTCTCTGTTCAGCAACACTCCCCCGGACATTACCATTAAATGTGTATTAGTCCTGCCCTGATTTGCCTTTCCAAAATGCAACATCTCACAGTTATCTAAATTAAACTCCATCTGCCACTCCCTGGCCCATTTGGCTTAACAGATCATGATCCCGTTTGTACTCTGAGGTAACCTTCTTCACACCCCTCCAATCTCAGTGTCATCTGCAGACTTACTAACCATACCTCCTATGTTCCCATCCAAATCCAGTAGTGGACCCAGCACTGATCCTTATGGCACACCACTGGTCACAGCCCTTGAGCCTGAAAAGCACCTGGAGTCGCTTGCCCAGGATTTCCTCTTCAGTAGGTGCAACTGAATTTAAAAAAGGCTTGCTTTTGAAAGTAAGCATCTGTCAAAGGTAGAGAGAAAATGCCAGATGACGAAATCCCAGAAACTTGTCCAAAGTTGTAATTGCCTGTAGCGTTCTGTCCTACTTGTAGCAGCACCTTGACAGCAGGTCAGGCTTGGCGGTTCACTACGTATCGCTTTGAATCCTACCAAGAACTCCATGTGGTGAACGGGGTCATCTTCATCTCAAAAGGACAAAAAAGAAAGGTGCTGCTGCTGATAGTGATGCCAGGTATCTCTCTGTTATTGGATTCTGTTCTGCCCAATAAGTGGATAGTAGGTTTTCAAAAAAAAAAAACAAGTGAGATCATTGATTGGAACATCCTCCTTGTTTTCTAGTGTTTAGTCTGAGGCCCATTCTCTGTGTCTTGTGTCGATGGTTTGTAGCTTAGCTTCCAACTGTACACACTCTCAGGCGTCATTGGTGTACTGCAGCTTGATGGAGGAAGTCAGGGTGATCTTGGTTCTGGCCTAGAGATGTCTAAAGTTGAAAAGTTTCCTGCCATTTTACACTCCTAGTGTGGTGGATCCCTTGGTTAGGATCACGGCTTGCATGTCACTGTGCAACCTGGAGGAGAATGGTGATGAATTTCTGCAGGCAGTGAATTTTAAGAGGATATTATCCCTATCAGATGGCAGAGTTGTGAGATTGAGGACGGCCATGTGCAGATGTTCTCTACACTTGGATTTGTCACACACTGAAAATCATGACCATTGTGCCTCCCTCTAATTTCCCTGCCTCCTTCCTTTTGAAGATGGTCACAATTATGGCTTCTTTGAGATCTCCCAGCATGCTCCCTTCCTTCCAGACAAGAGCACTGATTTATCTCGAAAAGCAAATGAATATTTTTGCTGAAGGGTGTCTGCATCGTCAGTTTTCATGGATCTTTTTCAGACCCTGCGTAAACCTATTGCCTACACCTGAATGATTTAGTGCAAGTTCTGGATTCTGCTTCATGGTGGCATCCTCAGAGAGTGGCCTCCTGCACTTTCTTACAAGTTACATCAAATTAATCACTCTGTTCTAATAGTTACACTGCATCATCAATGATTCCAAATCACTTTGAAACTGTAACCTGTTGGTGGAAAGTTCCAGAGATGCCTTCCTTAAACCTCTTGCATGTTGTGTAAACTGTTAACAGAAATTGTTTTCATTGACATAGTTGTAGACTCTGTTCTGTCACAAACATCCAAGTGTTAGTTCAATGTTATAAGATCTCCATCTGAACTCACTGTATCATAAGTGGCTGTGCATTATTTGACGCCCCACTGATATTTTAAAGTTCAGGGAGTGGCAGCTCTCTTGACCTTGCATTCTCTTTGGTCGTTGTAATTATTTTCTGGGCCCACTGTCACCTTCCGTGTAACCGTGCTGGAAAGTGATAAATATCAGGACAAATTGTGTTTTCTTAGTTGTGCTGGGCTGCTTTAAGAGGGGAACTTGAAGCTGGTGATGATTAAAGCGAGTGCTCTTGCTGCCAAACTTGCCTTCCCGTCCCCTCTGCAATTCCTATTTTGGGCAGAATAACACACATTCGAGGGGCTGGATTTCTTATGACCAGTTAACCACCGTAACTGGGGTGGCTCACTGGTTAGCACTGCTGCCTCACAGCGCCAATGACCAGGGTTCAATTCCACCCTCGTGTGACTGTGTAAACTCCACACTGACACATTTTCCCTGTGTCTGCGTGGGCTTCCTTTTGGGTTCTCTGGTTTTTACCCATAGTCCATGGTTGTGCAGGTTAGGTGGAGTGGCCATGCAAAATTGTCCCATAGTGTCCAGGGACATGTAGGCCAGATGGATTAGTCATAGGAAATATGGGGTTACGGGGATGGGGAAGCCTGGGTTACATCCCCTCTGGAGGGTCAGTGCAGACTCAATGGGCTGAATGACCTCTTACCTGCACTGTAGGAAATCTAGGATTTTTAATTTTTTTTCTTGCTTAGATTTAATTTCTAACTGGCAAGGACTGATAGTTGTCAAATTGAATTTGTTTTTCTCTAGACCATTGAACCCTAATGCCACTAAATGGACAGATTTCCGATTTTAGAAATTGATTATATTCTTCACTTAAACTTGTATGTATCCTTGGAGACTGACTGGATTTTGGCCAACTGTACAGACAAGCTCTCAGTTGGATTCTACGCTATAGGTTTGAACCTAGACAGTTCCTCTTGGAGGTGGATCCAATGAATTCATTTCCCATTGGTTTATAATGACTTGAATTTTCAAGTCATGAAGTTAAATTCATATAATATTTTAATCTGCAAATTCTTCTGGCTGAAGGAAATGCCTCTGCCTCCTGAGACCCAGAGGAAAACCTGACTCTTGTATGCCAGTTATTGTGAGTGAGTTTAAAAAACACAATTGCATTAAGAAGCCAGGGAAATCGGGCACCATGCATTAGTACATGAATCATATGCATGGAGCAGCGCACAATAGCTATAGTTCTCAGCACATTTGATGGCTTATTTATGGCAAAGCAACTTCTGATCAATTTGTTCCCGTAAATAGATTGAGCAGTATGGTGAGAGATTTGGTTTTGGTTCGGAATGAATTCTACAATGTACCTCGGTCTAAAATTATGAACCTGGTTGTCAAACTCACTTTACTCCTGACATGAATGAAGTTGTCTTAGATGTTTAGTATGGTAGCAAGGATGGGGAAATATAGACATGAAGAAACACTTGAGTTATTACCATTACTGGCATTGACTGTAAATAGCTTTCTTGCACGAGTCAGAAGGTTATGCATTTAATCCTCAACTTGAGACTTGAGCAGATATTCCAGACTGGTGTCCTTCGTAATAGTGAGGAGTATGTGATGGAGTGAAAGAGGAAAGATTTGCTTCTACTGATTGGCTCCAATGCTAAGGGGATATTGATGTTATCCACTGAGTAAGGAGAATTGTCCATGAATACTATCTCAAATGTCTGCATACAATTTGCAATGTTGGTACAATGGTTAGGGAAAGTAAAGCAAGATAATTGGAGAATATGTGGAGAGAAATGCAAAACAAAGGTAAAGAAGATTAGAAAAGGTTAAGCAGACAAAGAAGCAAGTAGGAAGAGACTAAAGAATAAATGGAAAAGACAGAGTTTGCGTAAAACCTCTTCGGGAGAGAAGGAATACTGAGTGATTTTGGTGAGTTCTTGTGATTGATATCAGCTTGGATCTGAATGGCTGAGAGTAAGATGATCTTTCAGCGTGATTTGCATTTGAGATGTATTAGAGAAGCTCACGTATCAGATGTGGTAGTGGTACATGAGGATGTTAACCCCACTATACAGCAGCCTCACTGTGAGTGAGTGGAGTGGAGGGGAGCGGAAGTGGCACCTACCCTGCAAGTTGGATGAAGTGATTGATGCTGGAGATGAGGTCCCTGCAGTGTTTTCATTTGGTAGAATGCCTCAGCCCAAACTCTTCATTGCTATCAAACTGGCGAGGAGTGACATTTTGGCTTTAAACTATGTGGTTGGACACGGTGACACGTGGAAGGAGGAAGGGTGATGGAAAATTGTGAGCAGCTGCTTCAGGTTTGAGTATGAACACAATTGTTATCTACCACTATTGCAGTCAGTCACCAACTAATTAATCACTTTTTTTATATTTAAGATACAAATTGTGCAGGATTGATGTCTTAACAGAATGCATGAAAAGAAGTCTAGGAGATCTGGTGAAATTACCTGCTGTTGCTTAAAGAACTTCCTGTCCAACATACCAAATTGTTTCCTTATTTTAAACACGAAAGATTGTATTTTGATGTCAACGACCACATGGTTTAGCTGTAGGAAGTGTCTCAAATTTGTAAAATCGGCATTGCATTGAGAAGCTGGTTTTAATATGCTGTCTTCACGTTTGCCACCAATACCTGAGTTTACATGCACACAATTAATGTTCAATTTCAGTGATATAGAAACATTTTTCATTTTAAAATTAGGTCCTCGTGTTTTCTAAACCTCCTGAGATTTGCCGGTGAATTGAGACAGTGGTAATTCTAGGGCTGAAGGTTTCTAAGGTAAATATGCTCATATTTAGTGAGTGTTCACTGCTGTTTTCTTGCAGACTGGTGATTAAAGGGTATATTCACATACTTTGGCTGAGTGCACTGGCCACTCTATTGAATTCTTCTGCAAATGTGCTAAGGACACTTTGAAGGCCAGTCAGTAAATAGCACCTTTTGTTGGCTGCTGCTCAACAGCAGCTTTCATGGGGCTCATCTTTGTCCATTTTGAGCAGAGCTTTGATCAGTCTGTACTCTCTGACTACAACTCTTCTGCCTCTGTTTTCACCATCTGTTCATACTTGTGTGAGAAAGCCAGTTGGAAACATTGACTGTGTGTCAGCCTCGCAGCTGCCACTGACATGTGAGTATCAGTGTACAGTCTGCATGGTTCCTGCAATGGTGCCCACTTCGAACCATTGATCTGCTCTGAGGACTTGTTGTCAGCAACCCGCACCGATACGTAATGCACCAGTAAAGGCGCACAGAGATGAAAGACATGAATTAGACCTAGCAAAGTTTAAAATTATTCCAAGATATCATTTTAAGTTGAGTTTTAACAGGATCGAAATACTGAGATGTGGGTGATTTTTATTTAATTGTGCCATCCGGGATCAACCCCCAAACCCATTTCCAGTGGTTAGGGATATTGAAAATCTACTTCTGTCCAGTGCGACTTGTGCTGTGTTTGAGCTGCAAGATTGTTGAGCATAATTTCCAACTGCCTGCCTTTTTTTGTCTGGTATTCTGTGTGCAGTACATGAGGAAAATGTACCGGTGAGGAGTAAAGTGCTGTATTTTTGTAAGAGTGTATATGATGCCCTTTGCTGCTATTGTATTTTTCTCTTTTTGTTTTCAGACCTGATGAGCTCATTTAAAGTATGTTATGCACTGAATGCAGCAATCATCTTGGTTTGTGCAGCAAATATTCTCTTCCTATTGATGCAGATGAATATCAACAATAGTAACACACAATTGTGTTTTGTGGACCTTTTTAACATAATCACAGGCTTGTTATAAAATCAATATGACTCCAAAGCCACATCAGATATTTGGGCAGATGAACAACAACTTAGGTTTGAAGGACTATCTGTGAAATAGGTAAATAAGTATTTTTTGAAAAAAAAATTTACAAAATGAATTCTGGAGACGGGGGTCTCCCTGACTCCTGAAGGCATAGCCACTAATGGTGCAGCGATTTAAAATCAAGGATAATGTGGAACTAGAGGAGGGCTGCTATCTCTGGGTTGTTGGGCTAGAGGAGGTTACAGAGGTGTGGAAAGGGAGGCCATGATGGAGAAATTTAGAACCAAGGATTTAAAATAGTTTGCCTGGAAGCCAGTGTAGGTCAGTGAACACACATCTGATGATGCAGGAGAGTCAGTGAGACTCAGGATGTGGGCAGTGGAGTTTTGAATCGCCTCTGGTTTAGGGAGGCGAGACAGGCCTAGACTACATCAGAATAGTCAAGTCTGCCGGTAAGACAGACATGGATAAGGGTTTCAGCAGCAGTGCTGGAGTCAGGCAGTGTAATTCAGGTGGCAATAAACTGTATTAATGATGGCATATTGTGTGATTGGAAGCCGAACTTTGGGTGAAATATGTTTGTGAATAATCTCTGATTCAGGAAGTTGGGTTGAGACCCTAACAAGTGAACAGAGTTTGTGGTGAGGTTGAAGACAATGGGCAAGTCTTGTAGGGGCCTGAACAACACAGGCTACGGCAGGAAATCTGGGAGAATTGCGTAAGAAGTCTACTGAGGTAGACCTCTATCTTGACATATGGACCAACATGCTACGTTTTCCAACTAGGTTCCTGGTGTTGAGATGAGACTCTCAATAGGCACCTTGCTGCTCTCTACTAACAGGTATGTTATTACTTGCAAACAGCCTCAAGCTGAATCTCAGCTAATTAATCTACAGCTTCCTAACCTACCACCTGTTGTGAGGAAACTAAACATTGACAATTCCTCACCTAGAAGTGTGAACAGGTACCTGAAGACACCAGATGGCAGCTTGCTCCTCCTGACTACTGCTAGTGTCCAAGAAGGCAGTGTCTCGGACAGTGCAACATAAGCCACGTGGCCCTGATCCACGGACACTGGCTTCAAACACTTGCTAGCCTCCCAGGGCACATTTGGCACATGTGATCCACTTGCTACACACTGCTGTTACTCCATTGCTGTATCTCAGGGGACACTAGCAACTATCATTACAATTCTGCTGAAGGGACACTTTGTGCATAAGGGCAGGCACTCAGTTCACACGCTGAACCAGGAAGCATCATTGTTTGATCACTCTTGGTGCTCACTCTCATTCTAAACCTGCTTAAATTTTCTCTCTCTCTCTCTCTCTCTCTCTCTTTTCTCCTTCTTTTCTCTCTCTCTCTTTTGTCTCTTTTCTTTTTTTTCCTCTTTTCTTCTCTTTTCCTTTCTCTTTTTGTGCTCTCTCTCTCTTCTTGCTCGCTCGCGCGCTCTCTCTCTCTCCATCTTTCTTTCATGCTTTTTTTTTTCTCTCTCTCACCAACTAGAGCTACTGGGTGCACAGTACCTTTTGTCTTGTTCAACATAGACACAAGTCCAAGGAGCATGTCATGGGTTGACAACAGCCCTGCCCAAGAAAATAGAGGCTGGAGTGGTCACTGTTAGGATCCTATTCTTGTAAGGAGTAAGGATCTAAATCTCAGGCAGCCCACCTGTCTTGGCTCTTTCTGTCCAACATGGACAGTTATCTCCTGTAATATAAAAGGAGGCATTGAATGAAATGAAAGTGGGAGGTGCAGCTGTTTGGTGCTGAGTTGTCCCAAGTGATGGGCGGCACGGTGGCTCAGTGGTTAGCATTGCTGCCTCACAGCGCCAGGGACCCAGGTTCGATTCCAGTTCAAGTGACTGTGTTATTATGTGGTTTGCGCATTCTCCCCATGTCTGTGTGGATTTCCTCCCACAGTCCAGAGATGTGCAGGGTAGGTGGATTGGCCATGCTAAATTGCCTGTAGTGCCCAGGTATGTTTAGGTTAGGTGGGTTAGATATGGGAAATGCGGGAGTAGGGGAATGGGTCTGGTTGGATGCTCTTCAGAGGGGCGGTGTGGACTTGTTGGGCCAAATAGCCTGCTTCCACACCTAAGGATTCTTTGATTCTGAGTGAGTTGGTGGTATTAGGTATTGGGGTGGATGACAGCGAGTGAAGGAAGATGTATACAGGAGCAAGTGTAGTAGATCATAAGTATTTGTGGGAGACGGGTACAGTAGCAGTGATAGTGTGAGGTATTGAAGAGAAGACAGTGGTACTTGGCTGTGGTGGAGTGGAGAAAGTCATTGACACCTTCCTACATTCAGTCATTCCTCCGGGTGGCTGAGACTGCACAAACCTGGTGGCAAGCTCTATCTAAACTGGCACAGTTTGGCATTGTGGTCTTAACTGTTCTTCCAGGGGAAGAGGATGGCGCTCCTCTGCATCACCTCATGTACCAGGACCAAACATTGTAAACTCAGCACATGACCAGTAATAACCTCAAGTTTCTGGCTGGGCATTTATAAGGTCTTTCATTTTTTTGAAATGTGATTGAGTCACTTTTTTGTTCTACATGATAAGTGACCTTCACAGAACTGAAAGCAAAGCCATATTCCTCTCTCAAATAAAAAGATTATTTTTGGATAAAATCCAAATTGCCAACTTATACACTTTTTTTTAAACCACAACCTGCAAGTTGAGTTACAGTGAGGTGACTGAGTGAGAAAGCTGCTGCTGTGCAAATTTCAATTGCGTCCAGGTTTCGCTCCGGCTCCCAGCCTGTCAGAATTAAAATCCGGGTTAATGTTCTTCTAGCCTCTCATGTACCCTTGAACAGATATTGCTGTATCTTAAAATGTATGCATCACGAATCATCAATTTTTGAATAATTTATTGTTGAATTTTTTATGAAGACTATTTCACTTCATTGTGAGGGACAGTAATATTAATTTTTAAGGGAGGAAAGCAAATTAAACCAAAAATGAAGTTTTTTTTCTTTGCTGAGCAGCCCTTTTAAAAAAGCTGATATATGCAAAAAGTAGTTTTCCTAGGGAGCCTTGTTTAATAGATTAAAACCTAATGTGCCTTCACTGCTGTCTGCAAATTTTGTGTTCTCATGAAGGATGAATATTTTGATATTCTCTTTCATCATGATTTTGACCTTTTTCTGTTCAAGGGAAATCAGAACCAATGGAGTCTTGACACAATATGACTCCTCAGATGATCAAAAAAGCAACTTTTGCAATGAACTTTCCAATGATCTCTCAAATCTCATTTCGGGTATTAGGCTGCATTGATGTTGTCTTTTGATTCTGTTGTAATGCATAATGTATTGTATTCTGAGAAAATGATAATATCTTTTCATTAAAAAAAATCACACACAGCATAAAGGAAATCAAATCCAGGCTGGTATTGTGAAATTTCCGTTGTTATCCTCTTTTTAATCTAATTGACACACAGTCAAAATATCTCATTTATTGTTCTGCTATAAGTTGAGCCAGTTGCGTGAAAATTGAGCTTTCAACAGCTTGTGCTGTGTCCCTTAACTTAGTTGTGACCAAAATCTATTGCTCTGCTTCATTTAAAATGATTAACTGTACGGTTTTCTTTCTGTTTGTATTGCAAGTCTTTCAGCTTTCTCCTGAATTTCTCGCTAATATTTTTTTATTGCAACATGAATTAATATGAGGCTTTTTCTGCAAACCCTGGTGAATGGACTAGGATGTACTAGATAGCTGTTTGGTGCCCAGATAGATAATTAATCCAGATATTATATGACATCAGTGATTAAATGAATATGAATATGAATAGGATTTTGCCTGAAGTTCTTCCACATCCTGTAATCAAAGACACCAAATTATTTTCACTTGATGATAAAGGTTTTTATGGTAATTTAAGAGGGAAGGCTGAGTTTTAGAAGAATGATTTAAGCAATTGTATACCAGCAAACCATTGCATCATTTGAGTACCTTCATCATTCATCTCTCTTTCGTTTTGACCTTCCCCGAGTGAAATCAGTCAGTTGGAAATAAAGCAATGGCAATCATAGGGCTACAATAAACACTCAGCTGTCACGCTCTGAACTGAAGCAGAACATTTTCCTGACTGATTGCTATGTTGCTGGTTTAATGCTTGTATTGCAATTTCATTCGAAGTGTGCTGCTCCTTTTGAACAACTGTAACAGGGTTCCCATATTTATGAATTGTGTTTTTATACTTTTTTTTTTCCCCCATCCATCTTTAAGATTAAGAACTCCTAAATGATCCTTTTGATACATTTCACCATTTTGTGGACCAGTAATTTTGTAACACTTTTTGAAGTCTTCACCAAATTTTCACTTTTAAGACGTTGACGAAAGGTTCTTGCTCTGAATAAATTTATTGAACACTTCCATTTTGCAAAATAGCAACAATTAATTTTAGGAAGGAATGTCTTACATACTCCCCTCCCCAAGCATTCAGCAATTGCTTCTTTCTCAGGTGCCCTAACAGCCTTTTATAATGCAAATATTTTGACGTTCTTTTGCGTGTTTCAGAAATGTTTTATTTACAGGAGTTGTTTATTAAACTAGATTGATAGCTATCGGCTTGTTGTCTATGCTTCCACTGATTGTAAGGAGGAAATAAACTTTAGGAAAATACTGTAAATCGAGGTTTGCTAATATCCACAATAACAACTTAATCTTAATAGATGAGGTGATGGACAGTCTGAAGAAAAGAATGGACCAGGATAATGTTTAATGAAACTGCAAATCTGCCTGTGTGCAGCATATTCAAAGTGGATGATAAATTGAGAGCACTCCTAACTGTATATTCTATTGCATATTCAGTTGGTACTATCAGTGGACTTGTATCAGCCAGAATGCAGTTTCATGGTGAAATCTGCCTTGTACTTAATACTATTGTAAATCACTCAGCAGCCCTATTGGCAGAATGTGAAAGGAAAATTACTAGTGACTACTGAAGAATGCCACTGTTAACTTTTATAATTCCATTGACACCATGTTTGATGTATATTTGTTTGAATTCTTGCTTTTTAAATTTGAGATAAACTTGGTTTCGCTCCAGTTGCATACAGGCTTTAGAACTTTGATATCGTGCAGTTGCATCTCATTGTGCGTAAACTCTGTCCAGACTATGCTACTTAAAACAAAAGATGTGTAAGAACAATGCTGGATTCTGAAGTCTAGCCATATGCATGTTGGCAATCTGTGCAGAGAGGTATGTGGGGGAGACTGACTAGAATTGGATGGTAGCATTTATGAAACGGTCACTCAAAAATCCAATAGTAAGATTAGATCCAAATATATCTCTGCATTACCATGCATTGCAGTATTTGGAAGTGTTATGAAGATGCAGAGCCTAAATACGGTTCTTAACCTTGCTTCTACCTTCCCCTCTACCTGTCTGACCAACTCCGGGGATGCCTCCTTGTATTTACCAGCACTTGCCTATTTTCCCTAACTCTTGAGTGACTTATTTTCATATTGGAAGTGAATATTGTTAGTTTAATCCGTACTAGATATTAATTGTATAAATTAGATTGTGTTTGCAGGTTGAGGAGCACCCATTGTGTGATGGGTGCATTTCATGGTATGAAAATATTATTCTGTACATTTTACAAGCCAAAGATCACTTTAAAATTTTCCCTGCTTTCGGGAACCATTGTGGATAATTTGATTGTCAGGGCGGCACAGTGGCCCAGTGGTTCGCGCTGCAGCCTCTCAGCGCCAGGAACCCGGGTTTGATTCCACCCTCAGGCGACTGTGCAAACTCTACACAGACATTCTCCCTGTGTCTGTGTGGGTTTCCTCCGGGTGCTCTGGTTTCCTCCCACGGTCCAAAGATGTGCAGGCTAGGTGGATTGGCCTTGCTAAGTTGCCCGTAGTGTTCAGAGATATATAGATTAGGGTGGGTCTGGGTGGGATGCTCCGAGGTCAGTGTGGACTTGTTGGGCCAAAGGGCTGTTTCCACACTGTAGGGATTCTATGATGATGGCTTGGTGCAGTTTCCCTCACTGTTGTGCTGTATGTTTGTGGGAGGGGGGGGCGGGAAAAGTGCATTATTATTCAAGCTGCTGACTATATTCTTCACTTCAGCCTGGCAGCTGGAAGTGTATTGATACTTTGCAAATGCAATGCAGGCTGAGCATACTAATGGAAATGTACTGACCGAATGACGACAAAGTTCTCAAAATGTTCAGGAAGAACTTTATTGAGCATAGTTGGCCAAGCTTGTACTGAATAACAGAGGTGGCTTGGCGGCTGTATGTTCCACGGAAGCAAAATACTACAGATGCTGGAATCTTGAATTAAAAACCGAAAATGCTGGAAATACTCACCCCGGGTCAAACAGCATTAGTGAACAGAAAGTGTTGGTTTTACTGGTCATTAATTATCTTCCTTCATCAGAACTGAAGGAAGGCAGTAGGGGATATTAATTCACTATTCATTTTATTATCTTTTGAGCTTTTGTTTTTTTATTTGAAAGTGAAGTTTCTAATTTTGCAGATGATTTTACTTTCTCTGGTTCTCCTATTTCTGCACTACAGGTCAGATTAATTGGTTTGGTTACGAAAGCCCTCGAAGCTTCTGGGACTTCATCCGTGTGGCATGCAGCAAAGTTCCCCATAACTGCATCAGCAGCATTGAAAACATGGAGAATGTGAGCTCATCAAGGGCAAAGGTTAGAAAGCGGTTGTATCTTGATATTCTGTTACATCATCTGTTA
Organism: Ginglymostoma cirratum; assembly: GCA_024137785.1. Taxonomy (NCBI): domain Eukaryota; kingdom Metazoa; phylum Chordata; class Chondrichthyes; order Orectolobiformes; family Ginglymostomatidae; genus Ginglymostoma; species Ginglymostoma cirratum. Next base: position 66,269,770 of record JAHRHZ010000014.1, read on the forward strand.
ACATTGACCAAAGTATCGATATCAGTTTTTTTATATTATGCAAGACCCTTTGATACTGCCTGATGGGTATGTTTACACAGCAAGTTCCAATCCAGAAGTAAGCGCTAAAAGGATTTGAGGGTGAGGGTAAGATTGTTTTGGATTTTATTTTAATCTAGGTTAGGTCTTATGTTTTGTAAGATAATTGAGTCTCCCCTGGATTTTTTTGTCACGAGACTTCTAGGCATTTTAACTCCTTGAACTTTAATGTTTGATACCTATCTCATGCAAAGAAATACAAATGAAATATGGGTTAGTGGAAGCAGGATTGGAAAGGAGAGTTAAGCATCTTTGGGAATCCGGAGAAATCGATGTAGTGTGGGTCATGTCTAATTTTGAAATTTAAAATTGGTTTGTGATGCCGTGCTATCCTTTGGTCTGTGATTTTCAGTCTTATACTCATGTGCCTGTAGTAGGTGGTCGTCATGCTGCCAGAAGTACGCTAGTTAAAATAAGATATTCAAGCCGATCAACGGTGTGGTACGGATGCAGGGCACCATTATCAAACACCCACTTAACCTGTTCATGATGGGTGACTGGGTTAAAATTAGGCCTTTGAGAATGAATGCAATGAGGGACTTGGAACTGGTGTGGACCAACAAGTGTGGGAGGTGACGAGTGAGATTTAATGCTTGACAACATACAATTGGCTGTATTAAGGGTTAGTTGGAGCTCCTAAAAGAGAGGATGGGAGGCCAGGAGCGAGGGCATGAGACAAAATATGTCTCACGGTGTAAAAGCCTGAATAGGGACTGTGGAGGCTGCGGTCAGTGTTTTGAAGGTGGAAATGTGCAGTCTTGATAATGGGGAATGAAGCCCAGGACGCCAAGGTTTTACCTGGCCTGGGGTTCCACTTGAGTGATTTTCTGGGGATGAGGCGAGATGGTGATAAAGATGTCAATTTACACTGAGGGGGGGAAAACAGTTGTTTGTTTTTGGGGGGATAAAATGTTTTGCATCCCATATTCAATTGGAGAAAGTTGGTCTGTATCTATCATTAATAGGCAGCCTGATAGCGAGAATATGGTCATAGCATTGACAGAAATTCTCAAGTAGAATTAGGTCTCATCTTAAATATGGAGGTTATTTTGTATCTGCAGTCTTGCTAGCTCTCCACTGATTGATCATTTAAGCCATTTTCCCCTGCCAGTTCTCCCACCACCTCTCTCTTCTAGCAAGAAATGCAATGAGATTTGGTCAGTTCCTCGTTTTGTTTCGCTCCTGTACGTTTGCTCACTGTATCCAGCTGCTGTACTGTTCCTCTTCTCTGAATTAATTATTTTAGCTCCCATCCCCCATCACGCAAGCTCTGAATCCTCTTATTGACCAGATACAATTTTTGTTCTGTTAACTGTATTCCTAATAAACTGCTGATCATTCAGTTCTTTTCCTAGCTACCATGTTGACTGGCGTTATTAATAGTTTCTACTTTTCTGGTTCTATCCCCCTCTTTCAAAACCCACTGTCATCATCACCTCTCACTCATAAAACAAGTTTGACTCCCTCTATCTATATAAAATCCTGCCTGATCTGAAACCTCTCCCTGCAAACATTTTCTGTCCAAAATCCTTGAATGAGCTCAGACTGCCAAATCTGTGTCTAAATTTTCTCCAGCTTGTTGTTCGAGTCCCTCCATCGGGTTTGTATGCCTGTCGTGTACCGAAATTTAATTCTGTTAACATTGCAAGTGATGCCCTAGTTGTCTGTACCAAAGGTAAATGATCCCTCTTTGATCTCTTCGACTGATGTGCAGAATCTAGTGCAGTTAATCACAAAATTATCCTCTAATGTCTGCTAATTGTCGTCCAACAGCGTGAGACTGTGCTTGCTTGCTTTCTTTTCCTGTCATTCTTTTTAAAACAAGAAAGCCAACAATAATGGCTTCCTTCCCGGCTATCACCATTTATCTCCTGGTGCTACCCAAGGATATATTCTCAACGGTATCCTTTCTCTCATCAACATGTCTCCAAAACCATGGCTTCTGTTTAATGTAGGCTAAAGATATCAATGTCTTCCTCTCCTCTGCTACTTTTGATCCTTTTTCTTCCAAATTCCCATCCAACATATAATATGGATTGAATAGACTCTGTCTGAGGCTGAGCAGGACTCTTGTAACTCTGTTATATTTTGAGCACACAAAAAGCTTCTGACTGCGCACCTACATCATCACTAAAGCCGTCAATTTGCACCTCTATTATAGTCTGGGTTCAACTTGTGGGTCGTTTGCTGACGACGTGCTCATCTATGATTCTTGCACCTCCTAGCCATGAGAATCTAATGTGCTCTGAGGAACTTCCAATGTTCTACTCTCTCAACTTGAAATTATTCAAAACCCTATTACCTATTATTAAACTCTCACTCAGTCCTTACCGCCCGTCTCCACGGTGCTCATCAATTTACATTGGCCTGCAGTTTGATGTTGCCTCAATTTTAAAAGTTCGCTTTTTTACCACCATTTTCAAATTGCATTGTGGCGTTTCCCTTTATCTGTAAATTTCTTCAGTCTTTTTCTGGTCTGTTGAACATTTCTAATTGTGACCATTCACTGTTAACTGCCACGTCTTTAGTTGCTTAGGCCTTAAGCTTTGGAATTCTCTCTTTTTATGTATCTTCTCTTCAAGTCGCTCCTTAGAGCACCATTCATGTAATGTAAGTTGTAGATGATGGCAAAAAGATTATAGAAAATTAGGGAACACTGGAAGTGATACTTGAAATGTGACCATTTAAAGGTTTTGTGATGAAACTGAGTTAATATTTTTATTTCGAATAAATAATCATAAAATGGTGGGGTCAGAGGACTCTTCCCCCACCCCCATCTCTCTCTCTCTCTCTCTCTCTCTCTCTCTCTCTCTCTCTCTCTCTCTCTCTCTCTCTCTCTCTCTCTCTTTTTCCGCTCTCGCTCTCTTGCTCTCGCTCTCGCTCTCAAGTCATTGCTTTTCCATTACTGTTTTGATCACTAAGAGATTGCAGTGAGATACTGACTCGTAGGTCAGCATCTCATCTTTTAACTGGATTTTTTTCCACTCGGCTGAGCATCACAATCCATAAGAGGATGGGATAGTGTTGCTCTTAGCCATTATACAGGGATAAATTGGCTTGCATTACTGCTACTGATTTGCTACTTGGCGGTCTCCACATAAACTGTGAGAGAATGAAGGATACGTTTGGGTGAGGATAGCATTAGAGTTGGCTGTGATGCTTTTACATTTTAACAGTCTGCTGATACGTATTTTTGAGAGAAACCAAAAAAAATGTCAACCTGGGCAAGTAACAGTTTCCCTCATGTCGAGAAACGGCAGAAGAAATATTTTTGAGGGGAAAATTCATAATTCTGATGTCAAACCGGATGAATTGGAATGTGCTGCACTTGTTATAAAGCAATGTTTGCCCCACCCCCCTGGCCCCGCCCCCCCCCCCCCCTCAACACACACACGCACGCCTGGAGAAGCAAAACCGAAACACCCAAAGTGGAGTATCTCGCCCTATAATTTGTTAAAAGGAGCGTGGAAGGGGGTGTAACCTGTCTTTCAGCAACTTCTAGTGGTTAAACCAAATAAATCCCTGACACTCCCTTTACAATCAACAAGTAACAATTTATTTCACTAACTCTAAGTGAATAAATTAACTAAATATTAACAAACTGATTAAATCCCTTCTAACTACTAACTATTCCTGAATAACACAAGATTCTAATGGTATGCTGTTACAATAAATACAAGTCGCACTTGTATAACAAAACAGTAGAACTTAGTCTCTCAAAATTACAGCCGCGTTACATTTTCTGGAATGTTCTGCGTCTCCTGTCGACTCTTCTGTCAGTATCTTAGCTAGGAGTGCCCTGGTACTGTTGTGAATAGATGGTGCTTTCATAAGATCTGAGAACTATTGTTTCTAGCAGATGGCAATTAGCTTCTGTTGGTTTTTTTTCCCCAACTGCCCCCTTCTTTTATACACCTGATGACATTAATTTCTTACAATCGGATTAGTTCCACGTTGTCAGAACCATCAGATTCAAATTTGATAAGTTTTTGATATCGATGTACCTGGTTCAAATTGATTGGCTAAATTCAAAAACCTGTTGTCTTGGTAAAAATGCTGCTTGACCTGCTAACACTACGGCCTTTCGATACACATATTTCAATTCTGTGCTTGGAGATGTCTGTGAGCAGCTTGAAAGTTTGCAAGCACCGAGAAAGGCCATTCTTTTCAAGGAACCACACAATGCATTCTCGCCTAGCATTTCACAAGCACCAATATTTTAGAAACACTAAATTCCAATGTCTTGCCTCCTAATCCACACATACTGTACCCAACATTGCAACACACTAAACATGTTATAATTTGTTCAATCTTGTTTTTGTCAAATTCTCCTTTATACAGCCATATGAAACATTATCAGATGGCCAAGTGATTTTGTGACTGTCACAAAGCAATCCCAGTAAACTTCTGTAGCTATTACAATCAGATTATTTGATATTCAGATATCACATTTTACAGAAGCGTGGGTTTCTGAGCACATCCTGATGACAGGTCGCACCCTAATGAGTTATGCTGTTGTGGTAAGTTACACCAGTTCAATGAAGAGCGATTGAATGGCTCTTCTCCCACTGTTCTTTTGACTATGACAGGTTTATTTAAAAAAAAAAAAAAAAAGTTTGCTAGTTTGGTGGGTGTTTTAAGAATTTTAAGGGCTGTGACTAAAAGACAGTTATTTTTTGTGCAAGTTCTTGTTTTAAAGTTTTTAACAAAAATTATTGTGCTCAAAAGGCATTCCAAATCTCTCATGTGCAGCCAAGGTTTTGCTTTTATACACAAATGAATTGTAAAGTGGAAGGATAGATTAACTATTTTTTAAAAATCCCAAAAATGTCACTGCATGGTTCCTGACTGGGCTTATGGCTCTTTCCGGATAGTGTTGCCTTTTCTGGAGTCAGCAGCTGCCCAGTTGGTCCTAACAGCTTTGCTTGCAGCATGTGGAGGGTCACACAAAGGCAGGGCTCCAGCTTCAGCAATGAAGGAGAGGGAGAGTGTGCATTTGTGAATCTTCCTGTTTGGATTTGCTTCTGCTTTGTTCTAGTTCTAAAAAGAAACACCAAGAGTTGACACATCGTATGTTCCTCTCTTAGCAGCTGATGAAATACTCAGATATGGTCGTAGTGAATTGATAAAATTAATGCTAGAAGAATTCCCTTTGCAACCACGGTCCTTTGGCCCAAAGAGACTTTTTTGTGTTGTGGCTGATCCATACCAAGAGGAATAACGAAGTTATCTGAATGTTTTGCAATAGGTCAGCGGTTGGACCATTCAGATTCCTCTAAGGTGATTTTTAATTTTCTTTTCATTCATAGGAATGAGCATTGCTGGTTAAACCAGCGTCATTGCCCATCCCTAATTGCCCAGAGGGCAGGTAAGAGTTAATTACGTAGCTGAGTGTGGAGTCACATGGAGGCCAGGCCTGGTAAGGACCGCAGATTTCCTTCCCTAAAGGACATTAGTGAACCAGATGGGTTTTTCTGACAATCATCAATGGTTTCATGGTCGTCATTAATTCTAGATTGTTATGGAATTCAAATTTCACTGTCTGCTGGGGTAGGATTTGCACCCAGGCCCCCAGAATAGTAACATGGTGTCTAAATTAATAGTCTAAAGATAATACCATTGCCTCTCCTCTTTTTGTCTCTGATTTAATTGTTTGTCTTTAATAGGCTTTTAGACCTAGGGGTCACCACAGACTTGTTTCTGGGATGACCGGATTGTCTTCTGAAGAGAGATTGGGCAAACTACACCCTCTAGAGTTTCAAGGTGATCTTATTGATACCTATAAAATACAATAAGGGATAGACCAGCTGGTAAGATGTTACCCCTAACCGGGGAGTCTAGAACCAGGAGCACCATTTTAAATAAGGGGGCTATCATTTAGGACCAAGATGAGCAGAACTTTTTTACTCAAAAATCGTGAATCTTTGGAATTCGCTACAGCAGAGGGCTGTGGGAGCTCAGTCATTAAGTATATTTTAGAGATGGATAGACTTTTGATTACAAGCAGGGTAGAGAGGGATAGTGTTGGTAAAGCATTGAAGTGTTTGATCAACCAGGATCATTTTAAATGACAGAACAGACTGTACAGGTTGAATGGTCCACTTCTGTTCTTGTAACTGAAACTTCAACACTGGGAATACAAGGGAGCACAGGTGCAAGGTGAAAGGGCAAAAGTTTAAAGGACATGTGCGAGTAAAGTTTTTCACATAGTGGTAGGAGCTGAGAATGCACTGCCAGAGGAGGTGGTCGAAGCAGGCGATTTGGCGACATTTAAGAGACATTTGGATGGTCAGATGAAAAGCGAGGGAATAGAGGGATACATACCGAATAAGGGCAGAAGGTTTGATTTTTTTTTTTTTTGTTTTAAGTTTAGTCAGGGCATGATGATCAGCACTGGCTTGGAGGGCTGAAGGGCCTTTTCCAGTGCTGTGCTTCTCTATTGTTCTTCAGTCTTATTCCTGGGCAGGCTGAATCAATCCTCATGGCTTTGGAATTTGTAGAATGAAATTATGTAAATATTTGGCCATCTTAGAATCTGCTTTGGTATGTCACTGAAATGTTGTTGCTTAACTATAGCTTCAGCCCAATAAATAAGGCCATTTTCGATGATTGGTTGATTTTTATAACAGTAAATTGTGAAGGAGCATTCTTTTTGACTTGCTTGCAGCCTTTTGATACGATTAACCACGCTGTCCTCCCCAGTGCGCCTCTCTCTACTGTTGTCCCGATGTGTATAACTCGCTCGCCATGCACGCACATAATGATTTACCTTCCTGTGTCCACACCATTATCTCTTGAGAACCTCGAATCTATCATCAGAACACCCCACCCACCTTCTATTTTTCTTCTCACCTAATATGAACTATCCCTCAGTAACAGTGTTCACAAACACTGGTCAGTTTTCGCACATATGCTGATAACCCACACCACCATCTTGCTGAGTCCCTCCTGTACTTTTGATTTGCCATGCTACTTGTCCAACATCCAGTGCTGAATGAAAATTTCCTCCGGTGAAATATTAGAAAAGTGAAGGCATGATTTCCAGACAATGCAGCAACTTCTGCTCCTAGGCCATCCCTCTTACCCGTTTCCCTTGCAGGTGCCCGAAGCTGAACTACTATCTGACAATTCTTTGAGTAAAAATGTTCTGCTCATCTCGGTCCTAAATGATATCCCCCTTATTTAAAATGGTGCTCCTGGTTCTAGACTCCCCAGTTAGGAGTAACATCTTACCATCTGGTCTATCCCTTACAGTATTTTATAGGTATCAATAAGATCACCTTGAAACTCTAGAGGATGTAGTTTGCCCAATCTGTCTCCAGAAGATAGTCCTTTCACTCCAGAAACAAGTCTGTGGTGACCCCTAGGTCTAAGAGGGATGAGTTTCTGACCACACTTCCATGTCACTAAAACTGCCTACTTCCTACTCTCTAGATGTGTCCAACTTGGCCCCAGTCTCAGCTGATCTATTACTGAAATTCTCACACTGATGCCTTTTATTATTTCTTGACACTCCCACGGAACTCAGGCCAGACTATAGTCCTTTGCTTTCTGTAACCTTGAGCTTATCCAAAATCCAACTGCTCATGTCCTTAATCACATTGATTCCCATTTCCCCCCCTGCATTACTGGTTTACACGCGCTTCTGTTTTAACAAAATCCTGATCTGAAAAATGTTCATGCTTATTTTTATATTGCCTGTCATGGCCATAGAGTTTCTTCCTCCCTGCTCTGCAGCCTTCTCTCTCTTTTCTTGTTTAAACCGCTGCTCAAGATCCTGTCTTTGACCCAGCTTTTGCTCATCTGCCTTAATACCTCCATATGTGGCCTGGTATCCAATTTAGTTTCAGAATGCACTTGTGAAATACATTGGGATGCTTTACTGCTTTACTTTGGGATGGTGCAGTGTGTGGTGACATTACACACTTTTTCAGAACTCCTGTACTACTTACTTGCATACGTGTGACCATAAAATCTAAAGCTAAAAATCTATTTTAAAGATGCTATACAAAAACAAGCTGTTTTTCTAAGCTGTCACCACAAACGTTTTGCCTTTGATTTTTAAAATCCCTCGCTGTTGGCTTATGAAATGTTTTGTCCAAATGAGCTTCCGCTGCTCTTTTTTTTTGTATCAGTCTGATCAAGTCAGTAAAACTAACCTAAGAAGCCCCTTTCTGTATGATTAGAACAACTACGTGGAGTTTGCAGCATTTATTTACTTACAGGGCTGATGTTTGACTGTCAGCAAGTTGTAGGAGTTGTAGCCCAAATGAGATGTAAAACACTAGCTCTCACTTGGCTGATTTGGATGCTTCTTGACTCATGACCGTATGCAGTTGTCAGTTCAGTGAACAAAAGAATGTTGTGGCTGTTTGCTCAATACATTTTAATTGTGCTGTGCTTCTGTTCTGTCTTTTAACTTGACAGGGTAGAGCGTGGATCCGAGTTGCTCTCATGGAGAAGCGTCTGTCTGAGTATGTCTCTACTTCCCTGAGGGACATCAAAACAACCAGGTCTTTATGAATTATCCCTGTAATGTGACATCTGTAATATAACTTGAGAAACTAGTGCAATTGAACTTGGGTTGACATTATAAATAATTCCCCTTATTTATTTAAAGAAATGCAGTCTGTAGCCTGATGTATGATATATACCAGTTTCTGTTTCATGAACTAGAAAACTGTTGTAAGAGGCAGACTTTTGTCCTCTGACTTACTTAGCCAGAGAAACATTATTCCTTACACGGCTGATTTAAGTTTCTATATAGCATTTAAAACTTGATTGGGATTGTGCCTAAGCTGTTTGTGCCTTTAAATGCAATACAGACCTAAGGAACTGTTAAAATTTCTCCTAAAGGAGATATTATGAAGATGGAGCAATTGTGCTGGGAGAAGAATCAAACATGCTGGCTGGCATGTTGCTTGGACTCAATGCTATTGATTTCAGGTAACTGACCTGATTTATTCCATTGACTTTGTTATACTATTCAAGACTTTTGGGTAGTATGTAAAAGATGGTAAGGGATCAAGGGGAGGCAATGGGTGAGTGGAATTATCACTATTATTAATCCAGGGACCCAGGTTCAAATCCTGCCATGGCAGATGGTGGAAATTGAATTTAATAAATATTTGGAATTAAGAGCCTAATGACGATCACAAAACCATTGCCAATTGACAGAGGGGAAAAAAAAATCTGGTTCGCTAATACCCTTTAGAGAATGAAATCTGCCATCCTTACGCAGTCTGGTCAACATGTGACTCCAGACCTGCTGTTATCTGGGCAGTTAGGGACAGGCAATAAATATTGGCCTGCCCAGCCACATCCTTGTCCCATGAATGAACTAAAAAACACAAATGCTGTTTTTGCACAGGAGTGTATTTCCAGGTTAGATAACTTTGGTTTATCACTAGTTTCTGGCTGGCAAAAAAAAAAATTGCACACACCTTGTTCTGCTTCTGTTCTTCAAATGCAGATTAAACTTTAATGTTGACGAGCAACCAGTGAGTCAGTCCATTTTCTGTTAGCACTGTACACATTAGCGATGAAGTTTGAAAGGATTCTTGGCAATTGTGACATGTCTGGCCATACCCAAAGGTATACAATTCCTGGCAATGTTCCTGCTGAGCTGTGTACGCGCATGTCCATGCAGTAGTTGGAAGGTATTGCATAAACAAACGGTGTTTCAGATCCAGTACCTTGCATGTATGGCCATGTAAATAACTTAAATTTTTTTCATGGCAGGATATTTTAAGTCAGAAGTCACATGACACCAGGTCATCGTCCAACAGGTTTGTTTGAAATCACAAGCTTTCGGAGTACTGCTCCTTTGTCCGGGGAATAAAAGAGCAGCACTGTATAGAGTTGGCACATTTTCCCCATGTCTGCGTGGATTTTTTTCCCGGTGCTCTGGTTTCCTCCCACAGTCCAAAGATGTACTGGTTAGGTGGATTGGCTGTGCTAAATTGCTCATAGTGTTCAGGGATGTGTAGGTTAGGTGGATTAGCGACGGGAAATCCAGGGTTACAGGGAAAGGGTGAGGGGAATGAGTCTTTGTGGGATGCTCTTGAGTGTTCGTGTGGACTTGTTGGGCCGAATGGCCTGTTTCCCAACTGTAGAGATTCTATGGATTGTATGAACCTGTATAAATCACAATTTTGGCCATGGAACACAAGATAAGAAGTATGTACAAGAGCAAGTCTTATGACCCCTTGAAACTGCTATGCCACTCAATCAGATAAGAACACAGGAAATATGAATGGACTTATGCAATTTAGCCTCAAGTTTGCCCTGATGTTTCAAAGGATTATGGCTGATCTGACTGAGGCCTCCACTCTTCTTTCATGTCAGCTTCTTATAACCCTTAACCTCTATTTCAAAAAATCTCTCTAACATCTCTTTAAATATTTAGTGATTTAGACTCCACAGCCTTGAGGTAAAGAATTCTACCATCTGAGAGAAGAAATTCTTTTGGATCTCCATTTTAAATGAATGTCAATTTATTCTGTGACTTTGCTCCCTTAACTTGAGATCACCTCACTAATGGAAACGTCGTCTCAAACTCTCCCCTGTAAAGCCCCCTCCCCCGAGTCTTTCAATCACCCCTGATCCTTTTAAACTTTAATGAATAAAGGCTTGACCTGTTTAGTTGTTTTTGATAAGTCAACCCCTTCATCCTAGGAATCAACCTAGTGAATTGCTTTGAACTGTCTTCAGTGCTAATGTATCCATCTTTAAATATGGAGATTGAAACTGTACATAATATTCAAGGAACAAAAACCAAAGTTGCTGGAAAACCTCAGCAGGTCTGGCAGCATCTGTGAAGAAAAGAAAAACAGTTAATGTTTCAGGTCCGGTGACCCTTCCTCAGAATTGAGGCCTAATTGCCTTTTCATTTCTTTCGAGACATTTTATTTCTTGCATATTGAGCCGTATCTAATATCTGTTCTTCACTGTCAGTTCCTGCATATTGTTGCCAAAATTCTTGCCATTGCTGCTTTTTCCAACTTTAATCCATTTTACATCTTTGCATTCTTAGTTTTCTTCTCTGCCAGTGATCAAATTCATATTCCGGATTGAACTGGTCTCCAGCCTGTTAGAATTTTTTTGGCCGTCTTGCAGTGATTGCTCATCAATTAAAGCAAACAGTATCTACTTGACCAGAAATATCCTTCATTAAATGCTTGTACCAGTGTACCAAACGCATTAAACTGCTGGGGTGACTACAATACACCCCAAAATTAATTCCCCACCAAATAATACTTTTTGAATATTCTTAGGGTATAAAAGGCACTATATAGATTAATGTTATTTTTATATTCATAATTTGCATATCAGTATGGTCCCCTCAAGTCTTATTTCAAAGATCTTTGCAAACGTAAGAATTTACTAATCATCATCTGATAAATTTCTGCCTTCAGAATGGTGGTAGGATCTCTGCAAGAGGATTTATGTTGAGCAACTGAACTTGATGTTCTAGTTGCTCAAATCCAAAGCATATACTTGGTTTATCTGCTGCAGGCTTTTTGGGTATTCATGTGAAGGTCATTACTGAGATATGCATTGTGAAGCACTGTCCTCCTCTGGGGCTGAGCATCACTGTATGCTAAAAGTGTCTGCCTGCAACTACCTATTTATTCCTGCAGCAAATGAATCTCATACTTTTGATCCCCTCTCATCACCTGTTACGCCCGACTCCCAAATTTTGTTTCTGCTTATTTGTAACTTGCAAGTGAACACTTCTTGAAATTGCACCACATAATGAGCAAAATTTAGATATGAAACTTCCAAAGAATTTTTTTTGAGATGCAATCTGTTAAACAACTGGCCTGAATGTAATAAATAAACTATGTACCTTCTTCCCTTTCAGCTTCTGTTTAAAGGGTGAGAGTCTGGATGGTAATTGTCCTGCTGTCATAGACTACACTCCATATCTGAAGTTCACACAAAGGTAGATCTTTTTCTGATTCGTACATTTTCTTCTTTTCTTCAACGTGATTAGATGAAGTAATAAAGACTAGAATCTCGAAGCTAAAGTTTTTCCTAAAATTTTCAACTTCCATTTATTCGTATTCCACCAGTGTCCCAACTGATGGACACGAGAATATGATAATTTGCCTGAGTCTGTGTGTACTAATATTTTCTTGGTCATGTTTGGAAATTAGTTAATTGTGAACCTAAAAAATCTTCTGAATTACTCAGGCTATAAATTACTGAGTTGCAAAATGAGGTATTAATGTTTAGAATCCAGAGCTACCTCTGTTTGCTTCAACATTTTATATAGTGCATTTGTTCTGGGTCTTATAAAATTCGATCTATTGGTTCTTGGCTTGATCTCTGCTGCAGTTCCCAAGGCCTCTTCCTTGGAAGTCAAAATATTCCACTTGAACTTGTCTCTTCTGAGTCATCTCATCAATTATATGTCTAATGATGACAAGAATCCATTATTAATTATTGGAAAAACCCATCTGGGTCATTAATGACCTTTAGGGAAGGAAACTGCCATCCTTACCGGGTCTGGCCTACATGTGACTCCAGACCAACAGCAATGTGGTTGACTCTGAACTGCCCTTTGGCCAATTAGGGATGGGCATTAAATGCTGACATAGCCAGTGACGTCCTCATCCTGTGAATGATTATAACAAAAATCGAACATCAGACTTGCCATCAGACTTCAAAATTTAATATTGTCTGTAAATTTTGGTTTATACACCAAAGTGTAGGTAACTAATCTATATTAAGAAAAGCAGGAGGCACAACATCAACCCAAGAGAACTCCACTATAAAGCATCCTTCTGTTTATAAAATAACCTTTAGCCACTACTCTGTCCAGTTTCACATCCATGTTGGTACAGTCTCTTTTACTGAGCTCTAACTTTGCTCCAAGGTCTGTTGTGTAGCACTGGCTCAAATGCCTTTTGGAAGTCTGTGTACACCCCATCAACCCTCCCTCTCATTTCTTTAAAAAAAGAACAAATGCAAACAAGTTAACTAAGCGCTACCTGTTATCTCCAATCTCTACTGGCTTTCTTCAACCTGTGTTTTCCCAAGTGACTATTAATTTTATCCTGAATTACCATTCCTAGATGCTTTGTGGTCAAGTCCTTGCAATTTTCTGTCTCTGTGCTGATTGTTGTGGAATTAATTTTATTGCTGGTGTTTAAGCTGAATCTAATTTATGAAATGTCATGTTGGCAAAGCTCTGAGAGTATCAGCAGTGATGAGGAGGAGTTACGGACCCTCGGAAGCAGCGGCAGTGAAGGCAGCACCCCCGAGAACATTGGTCCACCTTTCATTACTGATGAACACAGTTGGTACAACAAGTGCAAACGAGTGGAGCAGAAGTTCAGGCTGGCGTTGGAGCAGAAGGTAATTCTCATTGTTGATATGGGTGGACTGTGTGTTTTTCATTGTTGAGGCGTAGCTGCCCTAATTCTCCACTGACACAAGACTTCAGCTGATTTTGATTTGATTTAGTCCACTTAATATTGAGAAATGGCTGAAGGCATGGATGTAGCAAAGATTTTGGGCCTTGACAAAATTCTAGCAACAGTACTGAAGACTTTTGCTGCAGGACTTACTGCACCCTAGCCAAGCTGTTCCGGTACAGCTACTACATTGGTATTAATCCAGCAATGAAGAAAATTGTCCAAGTATGTCTGTACTTAAAAATAGCAAGACGAATCAAACCTGACCGATTTCTGTTACGATCAGGAGCCAGGACTGGACCAGCCAAATAAATGCTGTGACAACAGGCGCGAGATGGCATACTCCACATTTGCCTGGATGAGTGCAGCTCCAGCAACAGTCCAGAAGCTTAACACCATCCAATACAAAGCAGCCCACTTGATTGGCACCACATGCAAACATTCAGACCTTCAGCAGCAGTGTCTGCTATCTACAAGATGCGCTGCAGAAATTCCCCAAGACTCCTTAGATGGCACCTTCCAAACCCATGACCACTTCCATCTAGAGGGACAGGGCAGTGGACATCTGGAACACAAGCACCTGCAAGTTCTCCTCAATGCCACTTATCATCCTGAATTGGAAATATGTCACTATTCTTTTACTGTTACTGGAACCAGTTAGTGAGTTGCCTTTTTTTTTGAAATAGAAGAATGTCTGAAGTATTGTAGGTTGTGTTTTTCAATCTGTGTGTAAAAAGGTAACCAGGTTGAAATTGCTGAGATACAGCAAAAACTGTGTAAAACCATGGATGTTAGAAGTTCCCTTTGAATTGAATCCCCACCTTTTTCTGTTCCTAATTTCTTTAAATCCAATTAAATGACATTGCAAACATCATTAACCTGTTGTCTCAAATACCAAATTCCTAGCTCCTGCAGATCCTACTCACTACCAAAATTAAAAATGAAATACACTCTATGCATGCTGAAATACCTATATATGAAAATCAATCTTGTGACCATTCTCTGCATGGTCTTCAGTGCTTGAATGTGTCACGTGTGACTCTGAAATTGTGCATGTTAGCCTGGATTTGCAATGGCCAGACAGTCGGTCCAGCTGGAAACAAAATAGAGTAGTCGCTCTCATTATTCATTCACAGGGTAAGGGCATCGCTGGCTAGGCCAGTATTTGTTGTCCTTCCTAATTGCCCAGAAGGCAGTTAAGAGTCATCTACATTGTTGTGGGTCTGAAGTCACATTTAGGTCAGACCAGGTAAGGATGGAATTTTTCTTCCCTAAAGAACATTACTGAACCAGATAGGGTTTTTCCCAACAATCAACAATGGATTGATCATTTAGGCTTTTAATTCCAGATTGGGCTGAGATCAGAAATAAATTTCAGTGGCGGTATCTTGATATCTTTGATACTTCTTGCTGTGTTTAACAATCCATCCGTACCTTTTATCAGCATTTTTCAGTACTTTAAGCTGATTTAATCAAATAGTTGCTCATCAGAGCCACTGTTTTATAGTCACTGAATACACTTAAACCCTGGATAACAAGCATGGGGCTGGATGAACACAGCAGGTCAAGCAGCATCATAGGAGTACCCTGTTTTTGTTACATCTGATTACAGTAATTTAGGAATTGTTTTTCAAACAATGGCTACTAATTGTCATTAGCATGTGGCAGTTGAATAACTGAAATTAGGATCATTTAATTTTGACCAGAGTTGAGGTCTGCATTCTACAATTAAATGTCTTCCCACCAATAATGCAAATCAAAATGTTGACATTCAAAGTACAGGGCTTCAGAATTTTTTTCTTTTCCATTAAGATCCTGCAAACCTCCCAGCACTTATGTTTATAGTTGTACATAACCATGGTGACTTTATTACTACGGGAATCAAATTGCACAGAATTATGATAATTGAGATTTATTTTAATTAGAGGAGCTATGCTTTGTAAAAAGGTTTATACAGCTATACAATAATCTATTAAATGCCAGTATTGGTGCAGAATCTTGCCTTGTAGGAAAGTTGTATTTTTGTGGTTTGTGATATTGACAAGACACATTTATTTCAGTCATGATGTCCAATTGCAATAGGAACTTGGAATTGTTTGTCAGTACAGATCCATCAATGGACAAATTTCACCTAGCGAGGAGAGAAATAAACTTGCACACAGGAGACAAAACTTCAGCGTTTCCTTTAATGTTTATCTGTTTAACCCATTTTTTAAATTGCTTACGCATTTCTCATTGGGAGAATGTAAGCATTTCCTCTTTCTGTATTAAATGTGATGTCCCAGCTTTTTTTGTAGAGTTAAGCATGTTTCCACTCTTAAATGGCAGTCTGTAATAATTTTTGTTTGAGTATGGATCATTATTTTCGTGTGTGTGCATGTCACACTTTTGAATTGTCATTATCTACTTGATTTTAGGGCTACCTGGAAGAGTTGGTACGTTTGCGGGAAGCTCAACTTGCAGAGTCGGTTGCTCAAAACAAACTACTTCTACAAAGGATGGAAGAGACTGACCTGAACCACAAACTGGAGAAAGAACAACTGGAGTTCATTATCCTAGAGCTGCAGGATCAGCTGTAAGAAACGAATTGTGCAGCACAGCTCAAATCCTACTTATTAAATTACACAGGGTAGCCCTTTATATCCTCTTTTTAACGTAGCACTTATCAGAGGCACTTGAGACAGTGTAGAGAAGATGCAAGAGGCTTATCTCTTATGTCAAGATTTACGATTGTGGAGGTAGGCTGAAGAGAATTGTGGTGTTTGCAACACAGATTTTTGAAAGATGAATTTGTTAAAGCTGTGTAAGATTGTTAAGAAAAAGGTAAATCCAGAACACTGCTATTAATTAAATGATGTAAGGGGCCAAAGCCTTATTAAGTATGGTCAAAGGCATATTTACATTTGAACTATTCAAAGAATGAACTTCAGATGATGGAACGACCAGTTGTAAAGAACAACTAGCTGTAACGTGGGACTGGATAGGACATTAGCTACAGGTTCTTTCTGGACAAAATGGGACATCCTTGAAAAGATGTTTTTTAAAAATAAATTATAGAAAAAGGCACCATATACCACTTTTTTTTTTGAATGCTAGCTCGGTCGATAGTAGTGCTGCAGAGTTATTCATGGTATTGCACATTGAAGTCCCCCACCCAGAATATGATGACCGCAATAGAAAATCCCATCTGGTTCACCTATTGTCCTTTAGGGAAGGAAATAGCTGTCTTTACCTGGTCTGGCCTACATGTGACTGCAGACCCACAGCAGTGTAGTTGGCCATCAACTGCCCTCTGGGCAATTAGGGATAGACCATGAGCACTGTCCTAGCCAGCAATGCCCACATCCTGTGAATGAATTTTTAAAAAATTCATTCCAATGATGGGTTGGATGGTAATGAGAAGACACTATTTAAATGTATTTATAGTTATTTGCAGTGACATAGCTGCCACTTTAATAAAAATGTTTAAGAATTTTTTGCTGCTGTAAAATTGCTTTTGCCATAGTTGAATCTTGTGAAGATGAGTATAACACTGGTAAATAGTGGAAATAAAGGATTGAAATGAAGTGTACAGAGTTGTTTTATCATGCACATGTTCTCTGATGCGACAGCTAGTTTTGTGCATAGAAATGAAGCTTTTCTAGGGATATGGAGGAGGCGCAAGTTTCATTTTTCCATGATAACTAAATTGAGTGTGTTCTGTATAATCATATAATTAATAATGCAATAGCATACTCGGTGCACTGACTCATGTAAGACCAAAACTAGAAATTGCAGTATGACATCCATCACAGGCTAATTATTTTTTAAATTCTGTAACCCCTTTGAATAACTAGATTTTTAAATTGTGTCTAATTAGGTGTGATTTGTGAATATGAGTGGGTTTTTGGTTGTTTTTTGTGTGTGATTTTAATCTGGACTAACAGGAAAACAGATCTTTACACAGATACCCCACTAAATTCCCGTCCATTCAAGCCAATGATCACTTTTATAAAGTCAGAGTTATCAGCATGGAAACAGACCCTTTGGCCCGACGTGTCTGTGCGGACCAGATATCCTAAACTGATCTAGTCCCATTTGTCAGCATTGGGCCCATATCCCTCTAAACCCTTCCTGTTCATGTACCCATCCAGATGCCTTTTAAATGTTGTAATTGTACCAGCCTCCACTACTTCCTCTGGCAGCTCATTCCATACACACACCATCCTCTGTGTGGAAGAAGTTGTCCCTTGGGTCCATTTTTAATCTTTCCCCTCCCCTTAAACCAATGCCGTCTAGTTTTGGACTCTCCCTACTTTTGGGAAAAGACCTTGGCTATTCACCCTGTCTATGCCCCTCGTGATTTTATAAACCTAGCCCCGGCCTATTCAGCATCTCCCTATGGCTCAAACCCTCCAATCCTGGCAACATCTTTGTAAATCTTTCCTGTACCCTTTCAAGTCTAACAACATCCTTCTGATAGCAGGGAGACCAGAATGTAGGGAGTAGGCAGTATTCTAAAAGTGGCCTAATCAATGTCCTGTACAGCTGCAACTTGATATCCCAACTTCTATATTCTGTGCAATGACCAGTGAAGACAAGCATGCCAAATGCGGTCTTCGTCGCCCTGTTTGCCTGTGAATCCACTTTCAAGGAACTATGCACTTGCATCCCAAGTCCCTTTGTTCAGCAACACTCACCAGGGTTGTACCAATAAGTGTTTAAGTCTTGCCCTGATTTGCTTTTCCAAAATGCAACACCTCACATTTATCTAAATTAAACTCCATCTGCCACTCCTCGGCCTATTGGTCCATCTGATCAAGATCCTGTCGTACTCTGAGGTAACCTTCTTCACCATCCACTTCAACATCTGCAAACTTACTAACCATACCTCCTGTGCTCACATCCAAATCATTTAGCTAAATGATGAAAAGCAGAGGACCCAACAGTGGTCCTTGTGGCACACCATTGGTCACAGGTCTCGGGTTTGAACATCACCACCTTCTGTCTCCTACCCTCAAGCCAATTTTATATCCAATTGGCTAGCTCCTCTAGATTCCATATGATCTAACCTTGCTAACCAGACTGCCATGCGGAACCTTGTGGAACGCCTTGCTGAAGTCCATGCAGACAATGTATACTGCTGTGCCTTTACCAGCCTTCATTGTCACTTCTTCAAAAAACTCAATCCAGTTAATGATACACGATTTCCCATGCACAGAGCTAGGTTGACTATCTCTAATCAGTCCTTGCCTTTCCAAGTGCATCTAAATCCTGTCTCTCCGAATCCCCTCCAACAACTTACCACCACTGATATCAGGCTCACCGGCTTATAGTTCCCTGGCTTTTCATTACCATCTTTCATAATGGCACCATGTCAGTCAACTGTCAATCTTCCAGTACCACCTCACCTCTGGCTAACAATTATACAAATATCACAAGGGGCCCAGCAATCCCTTCCCTAGCTTCCCGTAAAGTTCTAGGAGACACCTAATTGGATCCCAGGGATTTAGAACACAGAACAATACAGCGCAGAACAGGCCCTTCGGCCCTTGATGTTGCGCCGACCTGTGAACTAATCTAAGCCCATCCCCCTACACTATCCCATCATCATCCATATGCTTATCCAAGGACTGTTTAAATGCCCCTAATGTGGCTGAGTTAACTACATTGGCAGGCAGGGCATTCCACGCCCTTACCACTCTCTGAGTAAAGAACCTGCCTCTGACATCTGTCTTAAATCTATCACCCCTCAATTTGCAGCTATGCCCCCTCGTACTAGCCGACGTCATCATCCTAGGAAAAAGCCTCTCACTGTCCACCCTATCTAATCCTCTGATTATTTTGTAGGTCTCTATTAAATCCCCTCTTAGCCTTCTTCTCTCCAATGAGAACAGACCCAAGTCCCTCAGCCTTTCCTCATAAGACCTTTGCTCCAGACCAGGCAACATCCTGGTAAATCTCCTCTGCACCTTTTCCAATGCTTCCACATCCTTCCTGTAATGGGGCGACCAGAACTGCACGCAATATTCCAAGTATATATTTTTCTGTAATGTGGACACTTTTCAAGATATCATTGTTTCCTCAAGTTCTCTGGCTTCCATATCCTTCTCCACGGTAAATACTGACGGTGAGATACTAAATAAGTATTTCACCACTCCTGTGGTTCCACACTTAGATGCGCTTGTTGATCTTTAAGGGGACCTGTTCTCCCCTGAGTTACTACTTTTCATTTTAATGTATCTGTAGAATCTCTTTGGATTCTCCTTAACCCTATTTGCCAAAGGTAGCTCATGTCCCTTTTTACCCTTGTATTCCTCTTGGGATTCACTCGACCCCAACTGTCTGTACTTGACACATGCCTCCTTTTTCTTGACCAGTGCCTCAATTTCTCTAGTGATCCCATGTTCCCTACACCTGCCAGCCTTGCCCTTCACACCAACAAATGTACTGTCGCTGGACTCTGTCTCATTTTTAAAGGCCTCCCACTTTCCAACTATCCCTTTCCCTGCAAATAGCCTTTCCTAATCAACTTTTGAAAGGTCCGGTGTAACAATTTAATGAAAACTGCTCATGTTTTAGTTCTATATAGTAGATGCAGTCGTGGCAGTTTTTTTTTTCCTGCAACATACCTAATTCCAATAATTTTAATACAACCATTTGTAAAATTCTGTGCCCCATCATTACTTGCAGTAATTAAATGGTTGCTTTATTGAAAACCCATACATTGCAATTCCCATAGTATATGCAAGTGTGGAGTACAGAAATCCCACTTTAGTGAGGCCTGTCACATTTGAACCAAAGGCTTTCAGCTCTGTTTGATCAGGTTAACTGGACAGTGTGCTTATGTTTTGGCTTGTCTTGGCAGACACCTGTACGTTAGTGCAGTATGGATGTGAGAGAAATAGTAGTTGATTTTTTTTTCCAAATAACTAAACAAACAAGGTGGGTCAAATCAAATTATTTTGCATCTCCTTCTTCATATTGTTAATACCCCAGCTGCAATTTGTAAGGTTTCTACTCGTTTTAACTACTCTCTTACATACATGCGGAAGTTGTTGCTGTTTGCTTGTGCATTTTATGCCAATTTCATAACCAATTTTCTCCTTTTTTTTAAAATTAGCTTTTTAATCACTTTATTTTTAAAAAAAACCCCCAATCCTCTGGCCTACTATTACTTTTCACTGCTTGTATGATGTAAGTAGGAACAATTTTGTAACGTGTTGGGATGTCCAGTTGTATGTGGTATTTTAAAATGTTATACAAATTTTGCATGGTTGTCCACGTACAAAGTCATTTCTGGCATGGTTCGTTCTTGATTTTTGGAGGGGAGTTGGTGGAAGCCAGTAAGTGAAACCTGCATTGCTGACGTACAGAGGCAGTCATGTCTATCAATTGACAGAAAAATATGTAACATTAACAAATTATTGTGTTTTTTTTTTTAAAAAAGGTACTTTCGTGCTAGTTCTGCTTCAGTTGTAGAAGGCATCAGTGAGACCACATCTTGAATACGGTGTGAAATCTGGGGCTCCTTACTTTTAAGGAAACATATAAATGCATTGAATGTGGTCAGAGGGGGTTCACCAGATTAATACTGGAAACGAGTGAGTTGGCTCATGAGGATGGAATGGACAGACTGGGCTTGTTTCCCTTGGAGTTTAGAAGAATGAGGGGTGACTTGTTCAAGTTTAAGATGCTGAATGTTCTTGACAAGATGAATGTGGAAAGCATGTTTCCTCTTGAGAGTTGAGAACTAGGGGGCACTGTTTTGAAATTGAGTCCTCATTTCAGGACACAGATGACAAGCATTTTTTCCACTGAGGATTGTGTGACTTCCTCTGTCATGGAATGTAGTAAGACAGTGGTCATTGAATATTTTCAAGACAGGTGGATAGATTCTTCATAGGCAGGGGAATTTAGGGTTTTTGGGAATGTGGAATTCAAAACACAAACCAATTAACAATGATTTTATTGCATGGCAGAGCAGACTCGAGGAGCTGTGTATTTACTTCTCTTATTTCGTATATTGTGAGAAGTTTGGGAAAGCTGTTGATTTCTTTTTTTTCCTGGAAGCATGTATTTCCTCACTTTACAACGTTGTCAAGGTTGAGGTGGCTATTAGTGACTGACTGTGGTGGAATTTACAGAGGCCACAGGACTTTGGTTCTAAATACTTCAAAGCCTCTAATGATGTAGATGTAGTATTTGCTGTTTCTTAACTAAATTATGATTGGTAGAAATGTTCATTTCTTAAAGCTATTGTCCAAGATCTGAACCATGAATCAAAAATGATTAACATTTTGGAAGTAAAACAATTGCATTACTAAAAATGAATTGATGGAGCGACATGACTGGTAGTTATAGATGTTACAATCATTAACAAGCGTTTTCCATATCAGGTTGTAAAAGCGAGATCACAGTCACATTGTGGAAGGTAAATATTTAATGTTGAAAAGTAGCAGAACCAAGTATCACTTAGTTGAACAAGTAGCTTCTAGCTATTGCTCAGTAATTTTGAGCAATCTGAAGTCTGTTACCTTGCTGCAATCTCATTACACACCTTGTCTTACAGGGCAGTGTTGAAACATAATGATTTGAGATCAAGACAAGAATTAACCGCACACCTCACCAATCAGTGGCCCTCCCCAGGAGCACTAGATGCAGATGCTGTTGCTTTGGATACACTTCTGTACAGAAAACAGTGTGGACAGTGGGATGAGTATGTTTTACATTTTATTTTAAAGTGCCAAGTTTGACGTGTTCTGGTTGTGATTATTCTAACTTAAAAATCACTCGTATCCTTATCCTGCCTTGCTATAGCTCACTTGAGGTTTTTATTTGATCATAAAAGGAGTTTTCTTTCTCTGAAAGATTTGTAACATTAACCTTACTGTGTCTCCACTATTATTGCCTGACCTGCTGAGTATTTTCAACAATTTCTGTTTCTGTTTCATGTTTTCCAGCATTTTGTAGTGTTTTGCTTTTTGACGTTTAACTTGAACATACACCAGAGGAAATGAAAAGACTAGCATATTCTGGACACTTTTTCAAATACTGAAGTCATAACAATATATTTTAAGGGCAGACAAAAATTTTCAGATAAGGTACTCCCTACAGCTCAAGACTAGACAATCTGTTTACCTACCAAAGCAAATTGTGGGAGAATCTAGAACTTGGGTGTGGGGGCATAGTTTAAAATTAAGGGGGAACCAATTTGAAGCAGATTTTCTTTTTCCTCATGAGAGCTTGGAGTCTTTAAAGCTCCCTTCCTCCAAAAGTTAATGGATGCAGAATCTTGAAGGCAGAGGTAGATGAAGTTGGTAACCAAGGTGATGGAAAATTATCGGGACATGCAGGAATGTAGAGTTGAGATTAAAATAAGATCAGCTATGATCTCACTGAGTGGCGGAGTAGGCTTGAAGTGCTAAGTAGCCTGCTCTTGTTCCTTGTTTGTGTGTTCATAACTTAAATTAACCACCAGACAGTACAACAGTCTATAAAATATGCAACTTTTTATTTTATAACTTGCTCAATTGATATGACATTTGTATATTTTAGTTATTAGTTGACAAAGATGTTAATCTATGTTTGTAATGAGTATTTTAAATATTGAGCATTTGTGAAAATTAAGAAATTTAGTTTTAGAAAATATTTTCCAACACCCAAAGCTGGTGAGTTGGTTTACAGAGCATCAGAGGCTGAGGGGTGACCTTATAAAAGTTTGTAAAATCATTAGGGGCATGGATAAGGTGAATAGTCAAGGTCTTTTCCGTAGGGTAGGTGAGTCCAAAACTAGAGGGCATAGGTTTAAGGTGAGAGGGGAAAGATTTAAAAGGGACCTGAGGGACATCTTTTTCATGCACAGGGTAGTGTGAGTATGGAATGAACTGCCAGAGGAAGTGGTGGAGGCTGGTACAATTACAACATTTAAAAGGCAGCTGGATGGATATTTTGAAGAGGAAGAGTTTAGAGGGATATGGGCCAAATGGGACTAGATTAAGTTAGGGTATCTGATCAGCATAGATTAGTTGGATTGAAAGTGTGTTTCTGTGATGTACAACTCAATGACTCTGACTTTGTGATGTGTTACGTATTGTATCTAATAATTGCAAAAAAAAATTTTCTGTCCACAGCCTGTTTTTAAGAATTTGTTGATAGTTGACAGTTCTTCAGTCATGATGATTACACTACCCTCTGCCATTACATTGCATAGTTCAATCACCTGGCTAGTTACAATAACAAAAACTGTCAATTTTACTAATCATTGTGTAAAAGGTGGTATCACAGCATTTGAGGTATGGCCAGCAACTGAAAGTAAATCCAAACTAATGTAACTATTTTTGAAGGTAAAGTCTGCTTATAAAGTAAGTGTTACCGTTGCTCAGTAAATTCTTGCATGGCCATCAATTATGTAGGATTGAAATCTACAAATGAAACAGTCGACACTGTGGACTGGAGGAACACAGCAGGTCAGGCAGCGTCAGAGGAGCAGGAAAGTCGATGTTTCGGGTTGGGAAGCTGGTCCGGACCCGAAACGTTGACTTTCCTGCTCCTCTGACACTGCCTGACCTGCTGTGTTCCTCCAGCTCCACACTGTTTTGACTCTGACTCCTGCATCTGCAGTTCTTGCTATCTACAAATGAAATATCTTGTTACATTTTTTGGAGATAAGTTTTATGTTCTTTTAGAGAAATTTAATAATCCCACACAAGGATTGGTGAAATGATGTTGATTGTTTACCCAAAGATAAGATTATATACAGATAATTTTCACTGGGAGCCAAGTATGATACAACATATTTCGATTATTTTGCTTCAGAATGCCGACGGGCCATGGGTACATCTCAGCCTGTCAAGGTGTATAATCATTTTTGCATGGAATGATTTGAGGGCAATTTACAATATTTAACCATTTATGTCATAGCACTATATATAGTCTGCATGTTTATGACTTAAAGACATGGTGATTTAAGATTACTTTCACACGTTATAGGCAAGCTTGCAAGATATTGTTGTGATTTGTCTTTGCAGACACAGTTTCCAAAGTTTGGAGCAGCTGTCTGCAGAGATCAGTCTTTCTTCAACTTCACTAGATCCATTACATCCACAAAAAGAGGGGGTGGGAAGGCATGGAAACTCAAAAAATGAAGGTAAGATTTAAGGGGACAAAAAGCGGCATTGACATTCCTGACCTACAATCAGCTCAGCATAAAATACTTACAAGTGCATTATTTTGTGGATAGAAACCTATTTTTATTCAGTGAGAACAAGATGTCAACTGTACAGAATTTATGACTAAGGTGCATTGTAAAAAGTTGTTGGATTTATTGTCCCAGTTATCCAAGCATATCTGAAGCTTATCTATTTATAAGTAACTACAGCTAGACTAGCTGCTTTTCATGTTAGCTGAAGGTTGCACTCTTGCTGCTGAGTCAGAAGGTCCAAGTCTAGCAACAAATACTTGAACACAGTCTAGGCTGATTATTTCAGTAGAGCATTGAGGGAGTGCTATACCATTGGAAGTGCTGTAGTTTATTTCAAATTTTAAATGCCCACTCACAGATGGCTGTTTTTTAAGAAAAAAATCTAATGGTAGTATTTCACAAAAAGGATGGTTATACTAACTAATATTCATGCTGGAAGCAACATCAGGAAAAAAGCAGATTGTCTGAACGTTACAACATTGCTGTTTCTGGGAGCTCGCTTGGGTGCAAACTGTCTGCTGTGTTTCCAACTTTACCACTGTGACTACGCTTCAAAATACTCATGGCCTGCAATGCATTATGGCATATCCTGACGTTGTGAAAGACAGGTCATTCTTTTTTTATTCTGCTCAACATCGGACAATCCCAAAACATTCATGTAGGCACTTCACAATTCCTGAGAGGGGGTGAGGGGCAAGATATATGTTTGCTGATGACAACTGAAGATAACAGCGATGGTGTTGTAAATTCTCTGTGTGAATGCTGATGGGATAGAAGATGAGTGTTCCATTGATTTTTTTTTTTTTTTTTTTATAAAAGGCATTTTTTTTCCACCTTCAGCATGAAGTCACTACCAAGCACTTGCCCACCCTTCCCGTTCAATATTCTGAACAGACCATTGCATCTACAATCGTCTTCTCTTGAATCATCTCCAACATCCCCTCTTTTACTTGTAGAACTTCACTGAAAACACAGAAGATGTAACATGTTCCCTTTAAACCTTCTCTGTTCCCAGCATTCAGGAACCCAAATGTTTCTTGCAAACAAGACAACTATTTATTGTTCTGCTTTCAATTTGATATACTGATTTATGATGCAGTCTCCTTCACACTGAGATACCTCTGCAAACCTTGTTCTGAGCCTTTGTGGCTGCCTGTTATTTTGATTCTCTGCCTTGCACCCATTCTGTCCTTTGGTCTTTTACACTAATCCCATGAAGCTCAATGTCAACTCATTGAACAGCACCTCCCTCTTTTTATTGAGTACTTTCCAGTCTTTTGGACTCAAGAAAATTGAGTTTAACAAATTTAGATTACAACCTCTGACCATTTTCTTTCTTTTTTTGACTGGGACATTTTATTATCATTTTGATATTCCCAGATACATGCTTTTATTTTTTATTCATTCACGGGAGGTGGGCGTCACTGACTGGGCTGGCATTTATTACCCATCCCTAATTGCCCAGAGGGCAGTTGTGGTTGAACTCATTGTTGTGGATCTGGAGTCCCAGAGCAGGTAAGAACGCCACTTTGCTTCTGTAAATGGCATAATTTTTCCTGAAAGTTGACTATGGTTTCATTGTCACCATTCGACTCCTCATTACAGTTAATTATTGAAATGAAATTCCACAACCTTCCGCTCCACACTCCCCTCCAGCCCCACCACACCCGGCACTTTTCCCTGCAACCGCAGGAAGTGCTACACCTGCCCCCACACCTCCTCCCTCACCCCCATCCCAGGCCCCAAGAAGGCTTTCCACATCAAGCAGATGTTCACCTGCACATCTGCCAATGTGGTATACTGCATCCGCTGTACCCGTTGTGGCCTCCTCTACATCGGGGAAACCAAGCGGAGGCTTGGGGACCACTTTGCAGAACGCCTGCGCTCAGTTCGCAACAAACAACTGCACCTCCCAGTCGCGAACCATTTCAACTCTCCCTCCCATTCCTCAGACGACATGTCCATCCTGGGCCTCCTGCAATGCCACAGTGATGCCACCCGAAGGCTGCAGGAACAGCAAATCATATTCAGCCTGGGAACCCTGCAGCCCAATGGTATCAATGTGGATTTCACAAGCTTCAAAATCTCCCCTCCCCCAACCGCATCCCGAAACCAGCCCAGCTCATCCCCGCCTCCCTAACCTGTTCTTCCTCTCACCTATCCCCTCCTCCCACCTCATGCCCCACCCCCATCTCCTATCTACTAACCTCCTCCCGCCCCCTTGACCTGTCCGTCCTCCCTGGACTGACCTATCTCCTCCCTACCCCCCCCACCTACACTCACCTTTACTGGCTCCATCCCCGCCTCTTTGACTTGTCTGCCCCCTCTCCTCTATCCGCCTCCCCCTCTCTCCCTATTTATTTCAGAACCCTCTTCTCCTCCCCCATTTCTGATGAAGGGTCTAGGCCCAAAACATCAAGCCTTCCTGCTCCTATGATGCTGCTTTGCCTGCTGTGTTCATCCAGCTCCACACCTTGTTATCTCCACAACCTTCCATGGCAGGAGTCGAACCTGGGTCCCTAGAATATTACCAGGGTGCTGGATTAATAGACTAGCGATTCGTACCACTAGGACGTTGAATCCTCTAAGGTCACCAGAGTCCTGGACCATAGGGCTGCGTGCTCATTGGAGAGAGATGATCTGGTGGTGGTGGTTTGACCTGGGAGCTGCCATACCTCAGGTGAGGGGGCGAGGCTGAGGAGTCCTTCATGGGAACCTCGGATGGTGCAGGAATTGAACCCAAGCTGTTGGCATTACACTGCTTCACAAACCAGATATGCAGCCAACTGAGCTAACTGACTCCCTAATGCCTCTAAGCTCACTTCTTTTTCATTTTGCCTTGCTTCTTCTTCTTTTTGTATTTAACCTATCCTGTCACAGACCGCCCCTTTCCCTTCCTCAGTTGTTGCTTAAAATCTGTTATATCTCTCAACATTAAACTGAAAGTAACTCTGTTTCTCTTTCCATAGATCCTGAGCAGCCTGCTGAGTTTCTCTGGCAATTTGTAGAGTCATAGAGTCGTACAGCATGGAAACAGGCCCCTCAGTCCAACTAGTCCATGCCGATCGTTTCCAAACTAAACTAGTCCTAGTTGTTAACAAGCATGGGGCTGGATGAACACAGCAGGTTAAGCAGCATCATAGGAGCAGGAAAACTTGACGTTTCGGGCCTAAACCCTTTTCTGATGAAGGGTTTAGGCCCAAAACATCAAGTTTTCCTGCTCCTATGATGCTGCTTGACCTGTGTTCATCCAGCCCCATGCTTGTTATCTCGGATTCTCCAGCATCTGCAGTACCTTTTATCTCTAGTCCTAGTTGTTTGTGTTTGGCCCATATTCCTCCAAATCTTTCCTATTCATGTACTTATCCAAATGTGTTTTAAACGCTGTAACTGTACTTGATCCACCACGTCCTCTGGCAGTTCATTCCACACGTCAGCACGCTGTAAGTTTAAAAGAAAAGGTTGCTCCCATGTCTATCTTAAACTTTTTCCTCGCACTTTAAAAATACGCCCTTTTTGTTTTGAACTCTCCCACCCTAGGGGAAAGACCCTTGATATTCACCTTATCTATGTTCGTCAATCTCCTACACTCCAGGAAAAAAAGTCCTAGCCTATTTTTATAACTCAAACCCTCCATTCCTGGCAAATCTTTTCTGAACATTCTCCGATTTAATAATATCCTTCCTATAGCAAGGTGACCAGAACTGTGCACAGTACTCCAGATGAGGCCTTACCAATGTCCTGCACAACCTCAACATGATGTCCCAACTCCTATACTCCAAGGTCTGAGCAATGGAGGCAAGTGTGCTAAATGCCTTATAGCCACCCTGTCTACTTGTTTCGCAGATTTCAAAGAGTTGTGTTCCTGAACCCCTAGGAACACTACCCAGGGCCATACTAGTAATTGTGTAATTCTGGCCCTTGTTTATTTCACCAAAATGCAATACCTCACATTTATCCAAATTAAACTCCGTCTGCCATTCCTCAGCCCGTCAACCCAATTGATCAAGATCCCTTTGTGATCTTAGGTAACCTCTTCATTGTCCAAAATACCATCAAGTTTGGCGTCATGTGCAAACTTACTAACCATGCCTCCTATAATCTCATCATTTTCTATAAATGTCGGAATGTTTTTCTCAACCCAGGACAAAGACGCAAGAAGTAGGCAGGATTCTGGCAAGTGGAAGTTGTTTATACAAGCATAAACCAGTTTAGACAGGGAGAGGGCCGAAGGATCTTCCCCGAATCTGGCTTCAGAAGATAGATCAATGACACAACTTTTGCTTTTGCAAAGAAATACAGCATTTTTGTACATTTGTATTTGATTACTGTAACACGACGTAGCCACTGTCCTGCCCCCTAATTGAAACACCCAATCCTGTGAGCCACCTAATTAGTGATGGGCACTTCTATAGACAGCCTCAGGTCCCCATGATCTTATGGTATTAGCTAGACACTGTAATTGCGAGGCCTTGGGATCTTCCTATGCATGCTATTCACTAGCATTACAAAAGTTTTTAATGGCTATACTCCTTGAGGTCTTTCTCAGACTTCCTTATCTGTAAGGACAGCTTAAATTCTACTACCCATTGTATTTTGGTGCTGTCTTTTATCACTTTCAGTTACTCCCTTTATTTTCCCACTGTCCCAATTACATAATGTAAAAATAAAAAGTTAGTTTTAACTAATTGCTGTAAGGTTAACTTCTGTTACAAAGTTAATTAAAAGTGTAACATTATGCAACTACTACTGTCAGCATTTTGTAATTTATGGGTTGTGATCAATCTATCTTGTTCAGGGCTTAAGAGAAGGTGTCTCCTAAGGCTAGTTAATTTTCACATCTAAGCTTACATTTTTTTTAAAGCTTGTATTATATTCTGGTTATGTAATGAAACCAGCTTTTATGATTGGAGCATTTTTAGCTAGAAGCTATTTAATATTGCTGGTAACTTCAAAGGGGCAGCTATTTACTATGAAATAACTTTAGCTGTTATCCTTGCAGCTGTTAGGGACTTCATTCAGCACCTGATGTTACTCATTTACTGGGACAATCATCCTTTCATTAATAAGGCTGGAAGTGGTCATTTATCTGTGCTAAGGCATCCTTTTATCAGAACTGTCTTGGATGGGAACATAGTGTTCTTTTACTGACCTTCTAGCAGTTCTGTTCGAAAGTACCATTGCATTTCACTGTGTGAGCCGGTTGCTCAGTTTTGCTTAGCTTCCACCTGCCATCTTGTAAACAGGCATGGGCCGCTTAGTGTATTCAGGTACAAGTCACCTTATGTAGCCAGGTACAGGTCACCCCTACAATAAATAACAAACTAAAGTGGACCCAGCACCAATCCCTGTGGAACATTGCTGGTTACAGATCTTCATTTTGAAAAACAACCTTCCACCACCACCCTCTGTCTCCTACCATCAAGCCAATTTTGTATCCAATTGGCAAGCTCACCCTGAATCCCACGTGATCTAACTTGACTAATTAGTCTATCATGCGAAACCTTGTCAAAGGCTTTACTAAACAACTCCTACTGCTCTGCCCTCAATCTTTTTGGTTACTTCCTCAAAAAACTCAATCAAGTTTGTGAGACAAGATTTCTCTGCATAAAAACCAGGCTGACAATCCCTAATCAGTCCTTGCTTCGCCAAATGCTGTAAATCCTGTCTTTCAGAATCCCTTCCAACAACTTGTCCACAGCCAATGTCAGGTTCGCAGGTCTATAGTTCCCAGGCTTCTCCTTTAGAACCGTTCTTAAACAATAGCGTGACATTAGCCAGCCTCCAGTCCTCCAGCATCTCATCCGTGGTTATAGATGGTACAAGTATTTCTGCTAGGAACCCTACAATTTCTTCCCTAACTGCTCACAACATCCTGGGATGTACTTGATCAGGTCATGTAGATTTATCCAAGATAACAAGATGTAGAACTGGAAGAACCCAGCAGGCCAAGAAAATTTTCTGAAGAAGGGTCTGGGCCCAAAACATCAGCTTTCCTGCTCCTCTGATGCTGCTTGGCCTGCTGTGTTCATCCAGCCCTACACCTTGTTATCTCAGATTCTCCAGCATCTGCAGTTCCTACTATCTCTGAATCAATGTAGATTTATCCATCTTTGTTTTCTAAGGCCTCCAACACTTCCTGTTCTGTAACGTGAACTGTTTTCAAAACATCACTTTATTTCCCTGAGTTCTTTAGCCTTGATTTCTTTCTCCACTGTAAGAACTGACATTTAGTATCTCTCCTGATTCCTGAGGTTCAACACACAGATGACCTTGTGGATCTTTAAGGGGCCCTATTTTCTCTCTCGTTGCTGTTAATGTACTTGTAGAATCTCTTTGGGTTATCCTTGACCTTATCAGCCAAACACATGACATATCCCCTCTTGGCCCTCCTGATTTTCCTCTGAAGAATGCCCCTACACTCTTTACACTCTTGAAGAGATTCAAATAATTTCAGTTGTCTATGTCTACTATATCATTCTTTCTTTGTTTAAACCTTTATTCATTCATTGTTCCCTACTTTTACCAGCCTTACCCTTCACTCTTAATAGGAACATAATGCCTATGAGCTCTCGTTACGAAACTTCTGAAAACCTCTCACTTGTCAATCATCCCTTTACCTGCGAACAGCCTACTCCAATAAACTTTTGAAAGTTTCTCATCTCGTTCCATTAAAGTTTGCCTTACTCCGATTCAGAACTTGAACTTTTATGGAAGGCTTATCCTTTTCTGTAATGCTGTCTGTTTTAAAATAGTTATGATTTTTAGTCCCAGTCACTTGCCCTGCCTTATTTCCCAAGAGAAGGTCAAGTTTTGCTCCTTCTGTAGTAGGTACATGCACGTATTGATTAAAATAAATTTTCTGGAAGGCACACTTTAAAAATTCCTCAGTGCCCAAGCCTTTAACACTATGGTAGTTCCAATTAATGTGTGTAAAATTAAAGTCCAATTTTAAAAAACTAAAGTTTTTAAAAAAAAATTCGGTCTAGGAGTTAAGATTTCTGGCATTCAGAATTTTTGTACTTTTGTATCAAAGTGCTGAGGACGTAACACTGGAGGAAGTTTCTGATTTTTGTTTTGGGGAGGAGGAATGGGGGGAAACTGTGTATGGTAGACCCAGATTTGAAGACAAGTGCTGTAATTTACAATATCTGATAGACAGAGAGGGAACATTGATCAGTGAGGATGGGTCAGCAGCAAAAAAAAGGAATCTGTGTGCATGCAGGATTTAGTGCCAACAAACCTTTTTAATGATTTTTATAACTAATTTTGTAATGCTGTGGCTAGCTCTTATTTGTGTATTTTTCATAAATCATTTGCTCCACAGCTAATTAGTTATATGCCTGAGTTTTATATCAAGTGAAAGCTGTAAGAGTAAAGGCATTGTTTTATTTACAGGGAAGGAAGACACTCCCTCATTACTTGGTTTATGTGGATCCTTGACTTCCATGACAAGTTACAAGTCTCTTACAAGCCTCAAGTCAAGTGAATGCCTTGCGAGTCCCAATGCTGAGATTACAAGCCCAGGGCTCACCCCATCCTAGGAATTATGTTATCAGCAAGGCAAGGACGAAGCTGGCGCCTTGTGCGCTTTAAGTGACATTCCAAACATTCAAATCCTGAAAAGCATGGAAACTTGGCTCAATAAATCCAAACTGATTTTATTTAACCAGAAAACCAATAGAAAAGAACCTTTCTACTCAGTGGTATCTTCAGCATCTGCAGAAGGCTTTGGCCATTTGTGCGGATTGCTTTACTTAGGCATTTGCTTTGGAACTTATTCTAGACATGCAAATGTAATTCATGACAGCTTGTGTTGAAATTTCTTTCCCATAAAATGTCTGCTCTAAGATGCCCGCCGCCTTGTGACAGAAAAAGCCAATTCTTGTTGTTTGTGTTGGAGTTACTTTACTGAAGCCTGAGATACTCATGAACTTATGGAGCAAAAAGGTTGTCAAATGTGTAATTTCATTGCATAAAAAGAAAAGCTGCTACTTTTCCTAGAGAGTATAAAGTTTAAGTATTCTCTGTTCCTTGTCCTAATTAAGATTGCAGACATCTAGATGTATGTCATTAGATGTGTATTTATTTCTTTACATTGAGAATCTTCGGATCAAAGCCATTTTTCACAGACCTGCAAGTGAAGATGATGCCTAGTCTGTTTTTTTTTTTTTGGGCAGTGTTTTTAACTAACTTGATACAAGATGCCTTTAACATTCTGACAGGGCTTAGGTGTGTGAAGGTGTAGGTTGGATTTATTAATTAATATGTGGAAGTTCTACGTTTCTCTGATACTTGAGAATGTAAATGATGAGCACATTTGGTGTTGGTTTAAGTGCAGTTGCCAAGACGTGTGTTCATTATTTGGGACTAGTTACTATTGATATCAAGTCAGGAACAAGCATTATAACCTAGTGCACTGGTTTAAGTACTACACCCATTGTAATTGTTCAATTCCAATGTCATTGCATCAACAAAATTATGACACATTTTCCTGCCCTTTCAAAAAAAAAAACATTGTTGCACGTCACTCATTGTCACAAACAACAGCAAATCGTTGATTTGAACACACTGACAGATGATGGGTGTAAACTTTGGTAACACTGGTTTAAAGATTTGGTAATAGAACCTTGCCACAAATACAGATACACGCTTGAAAGTATAGATTGTGAAAACTATTGAATAGTTCTGGTAATTGAAACTAACTAGATATGAAATTTTCTAATACTTAAATGCAATTTACAATTTTAAATTAAAGTCTTTGACCTTGTATTTACATGTATGTTCGTAACTGTCAATTTGTGTAATGTTTAAATCTAATTGGCCTAAAGTCACAGCAGTTCCTCACTTGTTACTCTGAATTGTTTATATGTAAGAATAATTATTCACAATGGGTCATAGTGTACAGGGTCTTTTATTTAAAAGAATGTTTAAAGTATTATCGTCTAACCCTAATTTTTAGTGTTTAGTTTTAAATACAATCCCATTGTATTTGTAAACATTTTTGTTCTATATTAAACTAACATTAAGTTGTTGGTACAATGTACATAATGCATGATGAATCTGTTTACTTTGTGTACCAATGGTGTTTACAGGGTCTTTATTTAATCTAATTTAATTGAGAAAGGTGATGTCAAATTTTACTTGCATATGCTTTCATAAATTTTGTCTTGATAATTTGTGTCTTAAGAAACTGCATGTATAATAAAGTGAAACGAATAACCTCTGTAGTTTGACATTTAGGCTACAACTGTAACATTATTATCTATCTGCCTCCAATTTTAATATCATAAGTTCTGAACAAGCTGGATTTTGCAGTTGGCACCAAAGTAGAAACACACTGTTCATTATGCTTGTAGCTGCCCGCAGACTCTTCATGTAACGTCGATTACATTTCATTGTTTTCTGTAAAGTGCATTAAGACGTTTAGTAATCATTGTAAAACACCATACAAATTCAAGCTATTTTAAAAATGTGACAACATAGTGTAATTATAGATTATTTTCAGTGTAGTTCTCTTACAGACAGGTTGCAATGTACAAGGCAACAGCCTGTCTCTTCCACCATTTTAACTGAATAATCCTCACAACATGCAGCTGTAAAACAGAGTATAAATTAGAAATTTAATATAAATTCATGTACAGAGAACAAAAGGGAGAAACGGGATTGAGAGGGGAAAGAGATAGCAAGAAATGCAGATGCTGGAATCAGAGATAACGACGTGTGAGCTGGAGGAACACAGCAGGCCAGGCAGCAGCAGAGGAGCAGGAAAGCTGACGTTTCAGGTCGGGACCCTTCAGAAACAGAGAGGAGGGGTGGGGCTGGGGCAGATAGATGGGATGGTGATAGGTGAGTGCAGGTAGGGAGTGGTGAGGATTGGTCAGTGAGGTAGGTGGGAGAAAAGATGGACTAGTCAAGGAGGTGGGGATGAGAGGGAGAGTTGGACATGGGATGAGGCAGGGTGTGGGGAGATTTTAAAGCTGGTGAATTCCATGTTTAGGCCAACGGGCTGTAGGCTCATGAGGTGCTGCTTCTCCAGTTTGTGGGTGGCATTATTGTGACACTGGAGGAGGCCCTGGATTGGTATGTCACCCAGGGAATGGGAGGGGGAGTTAAAATGTTGTCCTTTGTTGCGAACAGAGCGCAGATGCTCTACAAAGCGGTCTTCGAACCTCCCCTTGGTCTCACTGATGTAGAGGAAGCCACATGGGGAGCAGCAGATGCAGTAGACCAAGTTGACAGATTGAGGGTTTTTTTTTCAAACTTACGATTCTCCAACAATAATTAAAGCATCTCTGAAGAGGTTAAATAAAGCTGCAGACTGTTGGGCATATCTGGCTAGTGACCACTCAAAATGGAAAAGGTTCACTTGTGAAGGCATCAAACATTGACGAACTGTTTCAAAAACATATAAAGGCAAAGTGTTGAAGAGGGTGCACAATGCTCTAAACAAATCATGTCGAACCTCACAAGCAGCAACTGTCCTAACATGGCAGAGTCTGCAGATCCCAATTGGTCTCAACAGCCATCTATCTCAAAGCCCACTGAATAAACAGCTTTATAAGACTTTGGTTAGGCAAAGTATTGTATTCAATTCTGGTCACCACGTTACAGAAAGGATGTGGAGGCTTTGGAGAGGGCGCAGAAGCGGTTTACCAGGACACTGCCTGGATTAGAGGGTATGAGCAATAAGGAGAGACTAGAAAAGCTCGGGTTGTTTTCTCTGAAGCGGTGGACACTGAGGAGAGACCCGATAGAAGTGTATAAAATTGAAATGTATGGATCGGTTCACGATCAGAATCTTTTCCCCAGAGTTGAAATGTCAAATACTAAGAGGCATGCATTAGGGTGACAGGGCTAAAGCTCGAGGGAGATGTGAGGGGCATATTTTTTTTAAAAGAGTAGCAGGAGTCTGGAACGCACTACCAGGTGGTGGAGGCAGATACGATAGGGGCATTTAAGGGACTTGTAGATAAGTATCTGAATATGCAAGAAATGCAGGCATATGGACCAAGGGTAGGCAGAAGGGATTAGTTTCATTTGGTGTCATGTTTGGCACAACATCGTAGGCCAAAGGGCCTGTTCCTATGTTGTACTATTCTATGTTCTAAGAGTTGAAGCAAGTCATCCTCGATCCTGAAGTACTATTTAAGAAGAGGCTAAAAGGTAAAGATTTTGTAATTGGGCTTTTAAAGTTTTGTGATGCAGCTGTTTTTAGTTGAAAAGCATAACATGTCAACCATGTTAATCCAGGCAAAAAGATCAAAACAAATCGCCATCAATTTGTGTAGTGAGTATTGTATTCATGGTGAGTAACTCTGGATTTACTTGTACACATGAAGTCGCACTTCATTGCGTTCCAGCAGGTGCCCTGCACTGCTAATAAAACCAGTTTAAAAATCAGGGGGAAGACATTTCCTTTAACTGTATGCCTGAATTTTTGTTTTGCTGGATAATGACAAATTTAGCCTTGGGTATGAGCTATTCTTATTAGTTGTGTTGCAAAGTTGGGTAGGGTATTTGTGGATTGGGAGGCAGGAAATTAAAATTTAGTGTTTATATAACGCTAGGGAGCGAAAGCATTGTGTGGTCCCTCTAAAAGATGATGTGCTTTTTCTATGATTAGAGATTTAAAATGGATGTCTGTGACCAGCAGCTTGAAAGTTTGCAAGCACACAGAAAGCATATGAATGGAAACATTTGTATCAAAAGGCTGTACAGCTGGCAGGCCAAGCAGCAGTTTTTTTAACCAAGACAACAAGTTTTTGAATTTAGCCAATCAATTTAAACCAGGCTCCCAGATGCCAAAAACCAATTAAATTTAAATCTGATGGTTTTGACAACATGGAACCAATCTCATTGTAAGAAATTTGCATATCATCAAGGGTATAAAAGAAGGGGCGAGTTGGACAAAGCAGCAGAGCGGAACTGCCATCCGCCAGACCTAACAGCCCACAGCTCTCGAGAGAATCGCTGGCTCTCAGACTCTTGTGTGTCTTAGAAAGCACCATCTGAATAAGAAAGGCACCCACGGCATGGCGAGTTAATATTCATGACCGAAGATTCAAGGGGGAAGGCTTGGATCATCCCAGAAGACGCGTAACTTGGCTGCAATTTTGACAGACTAAATTCTTTTCTTTATAAGTGGAACTTGTATTTATTGTAACAGCGCACTATTAGAATCTTGTTTTATTTGGGAATAGTTAGTAGTTGGGGTTTATTTGGTTTGTTAATATGCTCTGTTAGAATTTGATAGATAAATTATTTATTAACTGTAAAGTGAGTGTCAGGGATTTATTGTATTTAACCACTAGAAGTTGCTGAAAGGCAGATTACACCACTTTTCACATTCTTTTTTTACAGATTATAGGGCGAGGTGCTCCTGTTTGTTTAGGTGTTTAGGTTTTAGCTGTCGGGGGGGGCGGTCAACCCCTGCTTTATAACAGTTAGTCTGGCAGCAAGCACGCTTTCATAATAGCATGGATACAAAACAGAGTGAAAATAACTAAGATTTTAGATAATTCTGAATATGTTTAGAACATTGAATTATCAAATGATTGATCAGACAGAAAAAGTTACTTTGCATGTGGTTTATGTATGTACTATATATACAAAAGGGCTTAGATAGTGAGAATTAGCCATTATCATTTCAACTGCAAACATCATTACAAGGATTGCACATAGCCAATGAAATTATAATTCACTTTTGTGTATACTTTTATTTATTTTACTGATATAAAAAAAAAAACCTTAATAATGAATATATAAGAATGAGTTACTCCACATGGAAACAGTGTCTCTGTCGGCAGGATGGAGTAAGAAACCTGTGATTCAATAGAGGCAACTCCTGGGTTGTAGGTAGGTCCATTCTGCAAGTCAGAATGATACAGGAGGATGAAAAACAGCTGTTTGTAAGTACCGGAAATATTCATAATACATATCTTCAAAATTATAACCAAGTAGGATCGCATTCGTAAGTACAAGAGTTTAGGAATCGGACTTTCTTAAATCAGCGATGCCCTGAAGTGTTTGATCTTGTAATGGAGTTATTTTAGGATTCTGGTGGTTAGTGTCTTGGGAGGAGAAATCCCAGCTCTTAATTTACCAATCAGAAATTTCTGCTCAAAGGGTCTGTCTTTTCTGTTCATTTATGGCATGTAAGGGCTCTTGTAGTGGAGTGGTAGTGTCCCTGCCTCTGAGCCAGGAGGCTCTGGTTTGAGTCCTTACCTGCTCCAGAGGGATGTAATACTATCTCTGAATAGGTTGATTAGAAACATAAGTTTTGAAAAAAAATCTTGCCCTTTAACAAAGTACCACAGGGTGCGTAGTTGAGTAAGGTTAAATCTCACGGGTTCCAGGGAGACCTCTCCAATTGGCTACAAAATTGGCTTGAAGGTAGAAGACAAAAATCACTGAATATGATGGAATTCTTCTTGCAATATTCTATAAATACCATTATCATGACACCAGAAAGGTAATTGATGAAGCTGAATGTAGTTTGGCCTAAGCCCATTCCCCTCAATAACACGTATACCACTTTTGGATACTGTTTCTGGTAGGGTGGGGAATCCTTTCAGAGGCTCGCAGCAGCAGTCAGGTCAGTGGCACTGTTACCGGCTCTGAGACTCAGAGGGAAAGGCTCCAGTCAGACAGAGCGATACTGATAGACGACTCAATTGTGAGGGGGACAAACAGGAGATTCTATGGCCACAGATGAGACACCAGGATGGTGTGTTGCCTCCTGGGTGCCAGAGTGTCTCTGGTTGCAGAACATTCTGAAGGGGGAGAGTGACAGGCCAGAGGTCATTGGTATAAATGACATAAATAGAAAATGTGCACAAAGGGATGGGGTCCTGTGAAATGAGCATAGTGAGTTAGGTAGGAATTTAAAGGATAGTGATCTCCAGATTACTCCCAGTGCCACACACCATTGACGTCAGAAATAGAAATAGAAAGATAGGCCAGATGAATGGGTGGCTGAGAAATTGGTGTGGGGTTGGGGTTGGCGGGCAGGGTTTTCAATTCTTGGAGCATTTGGGATCTCTTCTGGGGTAGAGGTAACCTGTACAAGAGGGACAGGTTGCACTTGAACAGTGGGGGTCCAATATCCTCACAGGAAGATTTGCTAGTGTTACTAGTTAAACCCGGGAGGGTTTAAACTAGTTTGGCAGGGTGGGTGGGACTTTGAATAAGAGAGGGCCCATCAATATGTCAGGGGAAAATACGTTAGCCATCAACAGCAAGTTTATTATTCAGGGTAGCCAGGTGTACAGTACAGGGAGGGAAAAAGTTCTGGTTTAAAGTACATTGAAATAAATGCACGAGGCCTGACTGGTAAGGCAGATGAGCTCAGAGCATGGATTGACTCTGGGAACTAGGATATTATAGCCATAAAAGAAACATGGCTGAGAGAAGGGCAGGACTGGCAGCTCAATGTTCCAGGATACAGAAGCTATAGGTGTGACAGAAGTACGAGTAAATGAGGAGGGAGAGTTGCTCTTTTGATAAGGGAGGATGTAACAACTGTGCTTAGAGAGGATATTGTTAAGGGGTCATTAAATGAGGCCATGTGGTTAGAACTTAGAAACAAGAAGGGGATGGTCACTCTGTTGGGACTGTGTTATAGACCCCAAATAGCCACCAGGTACTAGAGGAGCAGATGTGTAGAGAGATTGCAGATACTTGTAGGAATAGTAGAGTAGTAGTGGTTGGAGATCTTAATTGTCCCTGTATTGACTGGGCCACCCAGAGTGTAAAAGGCCCAGACGAGGTGGAATTTGTCAAATGTGTCCAAGAAAGTTTCTCAAATCAGTGTGTAGAGGGCGCTACAGGGGAGGGTGCAACACTGGACCTCCTTAGGAAACGAGGGTCGGGCAAGCGAATGAAGTACCAGTTGGAGAGCATTTTGGGTCCAGTGACCATAACTCTCTTAGTTTTCACATAGTTATGGAAAAAGATAGGACAGGTCCACAGGTTAAAGTGCTAAACTGGAGCAGGGCCAATTTTGTGGCCATTAGGCAGGATCTAGCAGTGGTCAATTGGGTGTGTCTGTTTGAAGGAAAAGAAACAACTGGAAAATGGGAGGCTTATTGAAGCGTGATGTCAAGAGTCCAGGGACAGTATGTCCCTGTAAGGGTGAAGGGAAAAAGATGGCAAGTTTAGAGATCCCTGGCTGATGAGGGATATTGAGGGTGTGGTTGGAAAAAGAAGGCATATGTTGGGTTTAAGCTATCAGGCTCAAGTGAATCCCTAGATGACTATAAAAAGTGTAGGAGCACACCTGACGGAAATCAGAAAAGCAGAAAGAGGATACAAGTTTGATCTGGCAGATAAGGTTAAAGATAATCCCTAGAGGTTTTATAGCTATCACCCCCATCTCCTATCTACTAACATCATCCCGCCCCCTTGACCTGTCCGTCCTCCCTGGACTGACCTATCTCCTCCCTACCCCCCTACCTACACTCACCTTTACTGGCTCCATCCCCGCCTCTTCGACTTGTCTGCCTCCTCTCCACCTATCCTCTCCTCTATCCATCCTCTATCCGCCTCCCCCTCTCTCCCTATTTATTTCAGAACCCTCTTCCCCTCCCCCATTTCTGATGAAGGGTTTAGGCCCGAAACGTCAAGTTTTCCTGCTCCTATGATGCTGCTTGACCTGCTGTGTTCATCCAGCCCCATGCTTGTTATCTAGGTTTTATAGCTATATTGAGAATAAAAGCGCAACTAGGGAGAGAATATGTCCCCTTAAAAATCAGCATGGCCATCTATGTGTGGAGCCACAGGAGATGGGGGAGATTTTTAATGAATATTTCTGCTCAGTGTTCTGCTCTCTGAGGAGAGAATCATGGATGCTAAGGAAATAAGGAACACAAGTGGAGATGTTTTGAACCACACGTACATTACCAGAGAGATGTTTGCAGCCTTAAAATTTGTTAAGGTAGATAAATCCCCCGGGCCATCCTCGGATGTTGTGGGAGGCTAGGGAAGAAACTGCAGAGGCCCTTGCAGAAATTTTTGCCTCATCTTTAGCTACTGGTGAAGTTCCGGAAGACTGGAAGGTGGCTAATGTTATTCCACTGTTTAAGGTAGCAAAGACGAGCTACAGGCCAGTGAGCGTAACATCAGTGGTAGGCATGTTATTGGAGAGGATACTGAGGGACAGGATTGACCAACATCTGGATAGTCAAGATAACAAGGCGTGGGGCTGGATGAACACAGCAGGCC
>JAHRHZ010000014.1:66315677-66385934 GCA_024137785.1 Ginglymostoma cirratum
ATAGATTTCTGATGAAGGATCTAGGCCCGAAACGTCAAGCTTTCCTGCTCCTATGATGCTGCTTGGCCTGCTGTGTTCATCCAGCCCCACACCTTGTTATCTCGGCCTCCTGATCCAGAGGTAGGGATACTACCACCACACCATTAGAACCTTTCCACTAGTTCTTAAAAATCACCACTTAAATTGCTTTTAGCTAGTATCTATTAGAAACAGTAGACTGCACAATCTATAAGAACACTTTCCCCACTTTCTACAAGACTCTTTCCAAACCCTCATTAATTGAATTGGCAAAGCAAGCTCATGTACATCTTTTGACTACTCTAGCATAGTTTTTCTCCTAGAATTTGGTATATTTGCTGCTTTTAGGAAGGGGAAATATAAATTAATATAAGAAGCAAAAATGAAAAGATAAAAATATTACTTCCAGTTGTATTCATACACCTGTGTACATTACTAAAACCACAAAGGCTGCTGATAAGGTGTGCAATTTGTTTATTTAACAAAAGGCATATTTGACACCAAATCACATTTCTCAATATAAACAAAATTCCACAAATTAAGATTTACTAGACTCTGGTTTCAGGAAATCTTCATTGCAATAAATTGACTGTTCCGATAAACAATTCCACCAAGTCCAATTTTGTTCATCTGATCTGGCAGTAGACTTCATTGCTTGCTTATATCTACTGGTAGGACAGGTCATTTTTGTTTAGTATTGCACTTAAAATTTCTACAGTTGCATTTTAAACATCCAATTAAGGCAAGATACAACTTCAAGGTCTATTTCTTACCTCCCTAGGTTGCAAATCCTTGTTGATGAAGAGTTACGAACTGTACAATATAAAATATGCAATTGGTTCCTATTGTTTTTCTTTAATGTGAATCTTCTTATTTCTACAACTTTCAAATCATTATGATTCAGCCTTTGAATGTGAGCCACAATGGTGAACACCTTTTAGTGAATGTAAGCATAAAGCAGTCAGAAAATGCATTCTTCAAATAATTCATCTTCACAATGTTTCATTTTCCAATGTCACTCCTTTGTATAACAGGTATAGGCCACGTTTGAATCTTTCGTCTATAATTTAGGTTTTAACTTGGCAAGAAATGCATCCTCATGGTTTGATTTCTTCAAACGCCGGCTGTATGGATTCTCTCAACTGATGTCTGACTGTAGGTCCCTTTTCAGTTCCCGCTCTCTGTTTATTTTACGAAAAAATGACTTTCCATATTCATAGGAACTGATCATAATAGCACATGCTGGTGCTACTTTCATTAATCGGGGCAACAAACCTGCAGAATAAAGTAGAAATAATTTATATCCAGAAGACTATTATTTACTATATTAATTTACTCATTCTTACACTTATGAAACAAATCTTACTAATTTAGTATAGAGTCATACATCATGGAAACAGACCCTTCAGTCCTACTCAACCATGCCAAATGATATTCCAAACTAATTTAACCCCATTTGCCAGCATTTAGCCTGACCCTCTAAACCTTTCCTAATTGTATACCCATTCAGATGCCTTTTAAATGTTGTAATTGTACCAGCCTCCACTACTTCCTCTGACAATTCATTCCGTACATGCACCACACTGTGTGTGAAAACATTTACCCCTTAGGTCCCTTTTAAATCTTTCCCCTCTCACCTTACTGTCCCCGCTAGTTTTGGACTCCCCCAACCCAGGGGACAAGACCTTGGCTAGTCACCTTATGATTTTACAAACCTCTGTAAGGTCACTCCTCAGCCCCTGATGCTGCAGGGAAGGTAGCCCCAGCCTATTCAGTCTCTTCCTATAGCTCAAACCCTCCAGTCCAGGCAATATCCTTGTAAATCTTTTTTGAATCCTTTCAAGTTTCACAATATCCTTCCTATCGCAGAGAGACTAGAATTGCACAGTATTCCAAAAGTGGCCTAACCAATGTCCTGTACAGCCGCAATAGGTCCTCCCAACTCCTACTCGCAATGCACTGACCAATAAAACCAAATATATCAAACACCTTCTTCACTATCTTGTCTACTTATGACGCTACTTTCAATTGATCATGAACCTGGACTCTAAGGTCTCTTTGTTCAGCAACACTCCTCAGGACCCAAGTTTGTATTGTTTAACCTAATATGAACCCTAAAAATAAATTTTAATGTATCCCACTTTGGCATGAAAAGCCAATTTTGAAGTCAACGATGACAAAATACAAGTGACAGCTATAATAACGAATTCCACTCACCAATACATTTTGAGTTTGAGCAAATGCTATTTTTAACAGGCTCAATTATTTTGGGACCTCGATAAGAATGAACAAATGCCATTTTTCTCCTGCATCTCTTAGAAATACTATGCCAGCAAAATGCTGAGGCAATTAAACTTGGGGTACACAGAGATACGCCTCATCAGTCTTGTTTCATGGGTTTGTGTGGTACATAAAGGACATGTATAGCACATCTATAAAATTTGTTTTATGATGTGGGCTAAACATAGATGTAGGTGAGATGTTTCACAAGATGAAGCAATCTAGGGTGAGAGATCACAGTTTTAGGCTTAGTAGCAGATTTAAAACACGAGGAATTACTTTTCTCATAGGGTCATGACTACTACAAAGTGTGGTGGGTGCTGGAACACTGAATAAAGTTGCAGATATAGACAGATTTTTAATTAG
Source organism: Ginglymostoma cirratum (assembly GCA_024137785.1). Lineage (NCBI taxonomy): Eukaryota > Metazoa > Chordata > Chondrichthyes > Orectolobiformes > Ginglymostomatidae > Ginglymostoma > Ginglymostoma cirratum. The sequence continues at coordinate 66,318,342 of JAHRHZ010000014.1, forward strand.
TAACGGTTTAAATAGTTGGAGGAGGGGGTAGGCAAGGTGGAGTTCAGACTGAGATGAGATCATCCATTGTTGTACTAAATAGCAGAGCGGTGAACAGCCTGAACTGCTTACTACTACTAATGTTCTATTCTAGGAGAAAATTTGGATGTAGCTGTAACAAATACAGTCTCCATCCTAGACCAACCTGTTGAATAATAACTGTAGGAGCAGCAACTTTTATGATGGATATTGGAAGAAAGCACGTGACCACACCAAAGAAAGTGCAGAGGAGATTCCCTAGGATGTTGCCTGGGCTGGAACATTTAGGCCATGAAGACAGACCAGATAGGCTGGGATAGCAAGAATTGCAGATGCTGGAGAAACACAGCAGGCCGGGCAGCATCAGAGGAACAGGAAAGCTGATGTTTTGGGTCAGGATCCTGAAAAGTCAGCTTTCCTGTTGCTCTGATGCTGCCCAGCCTGCTGTGTTCCTCCAACTCCACACCTAGATAGGCTGGGGTTGTTTTCCTTTGAACAGACAAGGTTGAGGGATGATCTGATTGTTATACAAACTGAGTACAGATGTGCCAGATAGGACGAAATTTAAAGTAAAGGGTAGATGGTTTATAAGGGATTGAAGAAAGCATCATTTCACCAAGACATGGCGTGGGTAGCTGAAACTCAATGACTGAAAAGAGTGGTAGAGGTGGGAACTATCAGAACGTTTCAAATATTTAGCTGATCACAGGAAGCACCGTAGAATACAAAGCTATGGGCCAAGTGCTGGAACGCGGGATTAGAATAGATCAGGGTTTGATGACTAGCACAGATGCAACGGGCTGAAGGGCCTCTTTTGGGACTGTTAAAGACTGTCTCACGTAGTAATGCCTGGTTTACAATAACTGGAAATCTAAGGCTTAGAATATTTAGGTGATATATACAAAACTGGATCATATTTTATGCTGGAGACAGGTGTTGGCATTGAGGCTTGAACTGCTAAAAATGACACCTGGAAGCTGGATATCCGAATGTGAATATAGCATTTAGTGCTTAGTTAGACTGGGCTCAGAGGGGCCAGCACTAGAAAATGTATGGGTGTTATGGGATGAAACAGATTTAAGTTCTTGCATAAAATGAATTGTGAACAAACTACAAATGAAATAATTACCACTCCCCTCCCCCTCCCAGTCCTGACGAAGGGTTTCGGCCTGAAATGTTGACTTCCCTACTCCTTGGATGGTGTCTGACCTGCTGTGCTTTTCCAGCTCCACACTTATTGACAGAAAATTAGAAATTACTTCCTGCAAAAGTCAAATGTCAAGTACACAACAAACATACACCAATGCTGCAATGTATCTAATGGTCACAATGCAAGCTCAAATTTCACTGATTAAACAACTCTAATCCCTGTGCTAAATTCAGACTTACCAACAAATAAACCTCTAAATCCAGACTCCGTTACTATTCTTTCCATTATTTTCCAGGTGGAGGTTAAAGTTTTTCGTGACTCTGGAAAATAAATTAATGATTACTGATATTTGACTGTACTGCATCAGATACAGATTTGATATTTTGAAGCTAGGAACATGATATCCACGTTAGAGGACAATAGAAACCTCTTGTTGGGTTATTTGGCCATTTGTAGAGATTCTGGTGGTGGAGTCTCCATGTATGGAGGTTGAAGAGTTTAGCTAATAAGCATATCAGCTTGACTCAGCACATCATTTGGCTGCATAGTAGATTTCAAACCTTATTTTACAACTTGAGCTAATTATCCAGAATGATAATGCGGGGCTGAGGGAGACGTTTTATGGTCAGAATTGCAGTTCTTTTGATAGCCATATAAAATGTGGAACCAGAATTCTATAATAGAATCATACAGCAAGGAAACAGACCCTTCAGTCCAATCAGTCCACACCAAACATAATCCTAAACAAAAACTAGTCCCACCTGCCTACTCCTGGCCCATGTCCCTCCAAACCTTTCCTATTCATGTATCTATCCAAATGTCATACGTACCACTGTGTTTAAAAAAAAAAAAAAAATTGTCTCTCATGTCTTCTTTAACTGTCTCTCCTCTCACCTTAAAAACGTATCCCCTAATCTTGAAATCTCCCATCCTAGGGAAAAAACAACTACCATTAACTCTATCTGTACCCTCATTATTTTATAAACTTCTATAAGGTCACTTCTCAATCTCTGAAAAAAGTCCCAGCCTATCCAGCCTTTCTTTATTAACCAAACCTTCCATACCTGTCAACATCCTGGTAAATCTCTTCTGAACCCTCTCCAGCTTGATATTATCCTTTCTATAGCAGTGCGACCAGACCTGTACACAGTATTTCAGAACAGGCCTCAATGTCCTGTACAACCTCAATATGACTTCCCAACTCCTATACTGAGTAATGAAGGCAAGCATGCCAAATGCCTTTTTAACCACCCTGTCTATATGGGACACAAACTTCAAAGAATTATGTACCTGCATCGCTAGGTCACTCTGTTCCACAACACTACGCAACGCCCAACCATTGAATAAGTCCTATCCTTGTTTGTTGTACCAAAATGTAATACCTCGTATTTATCCAGATTGAACTCCATCTGCCATTTTTCAGCCCACTGACCCATTCGATCAAGATCCCGTTGTAATCTTAGAAAATCTTCTTCACTGTCCACTATACCACCAATTTTGGTGTCATCTGCAAACTTACTAACTATGCCTTCTATATTTTCATCCAGAACATTTACGTGAATCACAAACAAAAGAGGACCCAAATTTCATGGCGTTGTTTTGGAGAAGATTTGGAGAACTCTCTGCTGTTCTAAACAACATTCCTGTTAACCGCAAGACTAAGATCATCTGGATGTTCATTTCATTGCTATTTGTGGGAAAATAGCTGAAGATTCTTAGAGGAAGCGATTATGTAGAGCTATTGTTGCTGCACTAGTAATGGCAATGTTCTGGTGAGCAGGGTTCAAATTCCAGCGCAGCGGATGTTTGGATTTTAAAATCAGTTTAAAAAAAAATCTAGAATGAAAACACTAAAAATCACCATGAAACCACAGTTGATTGTTGTAAAAAGCCACGTGGTTCACGAATACCTTTTAGGGAAGGAAATCAGCCTCCACATTACCTCAGACGTACAGCAATGCGGTCAACTCTGAACTACTTTCTCAAATGGTGAAGCAACCCATTAAACTGTATCAAAACCATAAAGTCTCAAAAGAAATGAAACAGAACAGACCAATTGGCACTGATTTTGGTAATGGTGCCCAAGACTAGTAGACAGTGAGGTGGAAACTAGAGACTGTAAGGATCATGAAGTTAGCATTACCAAGGGGAAGAGTAGGCAGAGAGCAGATGAACGCAAAGGAACTGGTGGTCTGAAGTGCATATACTTTAATGCAAGGAGTATAGTGGGTAAGGCAGACGAACTTAGGTCTTGGATTAGTGCCTGGGAGTATGACGTTATTGCGATCACAAAGACTTGGTTGAAGGAAGGGGATGATTGGCAACTAAATGTCCCAGGATACAGATGCTTCAGACAGGACAGGGAGGGAAGTAAAAGGGGGGGGAGGAGTTGCATTGCTTGTCAGGGATGATATCACGGCTGTGCTAAAGGAGGGTACTATGGAGGGCTTGAGCAGTGAGGCATTATGGGTAGCGCTGAGAAATAAGAAGGGTGCAGTTACATTGTTGGCGCTGTACTACAGGCCTCCCAACAGTGAGCGTGAGGTAGAAGAACAAATAGGTCGACAGATTATGGAAAGATGTAGAGGTAACAGGGTGGTGGTGATGGGAGATTTTAATTTTCCCAACATTGACTGGGATACACTTAGTGTCAGAGGTCTGGATGGGGCAGAATTTGTGAGGAGCATCCAGGAAAGTTTTCTAGAGCAGTATGTCAATAGTCCAACTAGGGAAGGGGCCATATTGGACCTAGTGTTGGGGAATGAGCCAGGCCAGGTGGTAGAAGTTGCAGTGGGGGATTTCTTTAGGAATAGTGACCACAATTCTGTAAGTTTTAGAATACTCGTAGACAAAGATGAGAGTGGTCCTAAGGGAAGAATACTAAACTGGGCCAAGGCCAATTATATCAAAATTCGGCAGGAGCTGGGAAATGTGGATTGGGGACAGCTATTTGAAGGGAAGTCCACATTTGATATGTGGGAGGCTTTCAAAGATAGGTTGAAGATAGTGCAGGATAGGCATGTCCCTTTGAAAACAAGGGATAGGAAAGGAAAGATTTGAGAACTGTGGATGACAGGAGAAATCGTGCGACTAGCCAAGAGGAAAAGGGAAGCGTACATAAGGTCCAGGCAGCTAAGAACAGAACGGTCCTTGGAGGAATATCGGGAGAGTAGGACCAATCTTAAACGAGAAATCAAGCAGGCTAAAAGGGGTCATGAAATAACTTTAGCGAACAGAATTAAGGAGAATCCCAAGGCCTTTTATTCATATATAAGAAGCAGGAGGGTAACTAGAGAAAGGGTTGGTCCACTAAAGGATAAGGAAGGAAGGTTTTGTGTCGAACCTGAGAAAACGGGCGAGATTCTCAATGATTACTTTGCATCAGTGTTCACTGAGGAGAGGGACATGATGAATGTTGAGATTAGAGATAGAAGTTTGTTTACTCTGGATCACGTTGACATAAGGAGGGAAGATGTGTTGGGTAGGCTAAAGGATATTAAGGTGGACAAATCCCCAGGACCGGATGGGATCTATCCCAGGATGCTGAGGGAGGCGAGAGAGGAAATAGCTGGGGCCCTGACAGATATCTTTGTAGCATCCTTAAACACAGGTGAAGTGCCGGAGGACTGGAGATTTGCTAATGTTGTCCCCCTGTACAAGAAGGGTAGTAGGGATATTCCAGGTAACTACAGACCAGTAAGCCTGACGTCAGTGGTGGGAAAGTTGCTGGAGAAGGTACTGAGGGATAGAATCTATTTATATTTGGAAAAGAATGGGCTTATCAGTGATAGGCAACATGGTTTTGTGCAGGGGAGATCATGCCTTACTAACTTAATAGAGTTCTTTGAGGAAGTGACCAAATTGACAGATGAAGGAAGGGCTGTAGATGTCATCTACATAGACTTTAGTAAGGCGTTTGATAAGGTTCCCCATCGTAAAATAATGGAGAAAGTGAAGTCACATGGTGTGCAGGGTGTTCTAGCTAGGTGGATAAAGAACTGGTTGAGCAACAGGAGACAGAGAGTAGCAGTTGAAGGGAGTTTCTCGAAATGGAGGAAGGTGACCAGTGGTGTTCCACAGGGATCAGTGCTGGGGCCACTGTTGTTTGTGATATACATAAATGATCTGGAAGAGGACATAAGTGGTCTGATCAGTAAGTTTGCAGATGACACGAAGATTGGGGGAGTAGCAGAAAGCATAGGGGATTGTCAAAGAATACAGGAGAATATAGATAGACTGGAGAGTTGGGCGGAGAAGTGGCAGATGGAGTTCCATCCGGGCAAGTGTGAGGTGATGCATTTTGGGAGGTCTAATTCTAGAGCGAACTATACTGTAAACGGAAGAGCCTTGGGAAAAGTTGATGAGCAGAGAGATCTGGGAGTTCAGGTCCATTGTACCCTGAAGGTGGCTGCACAGGTGGATAGAGTGGTCAAGAAGGCATATGGTATGCTTGCCTTCATCGGACGGGGTATTGAGTATAAGGGCTGGCAAGTCATGTTAAAATTGTACAAGACTTTGGTTCGGCCGCATTTAGAATACTGTGTACAGTTCTGGTCGCCACATTACCAAAAGGATGTGGAAGCTTTGGAGAGGGTACAGAGAAGGTTTACGAGGATGTTGCCTGGTATGGAAGGTGCTAGCTATGAAGAGAGGTTGAGTAGGTTAGGATTGTTTTCATTAGAAAAAAGGAGATTGAGGTCTTCAAAATCATGAAGGGTATAGACAGGGTTGATAGAGATAAGCTTTTTCCCAGGGTGAGGGATTCAATAACGAGGGGTCACGCGTTCAAGGTGAGAGGAGAAAAGTTTAAGGGGGATACATGCGGAAAGTACTTTACACAGAGGGTGGTAGGTGCCTGGAACGCGTTGCCAGCAGAGGTAGTAGAGGCAGGCACGGTAGATTCATTTAAGGTGCGTCTGGACAGATGCATGAGTAGGTGGGGAGCAAAGGGATACAGATCCTTAGGAATTGGGCGATAGGTTTAGACAGTGGATTTGGATCGGCACAGGCGTGGAGGGCCGAAGGGCCTGTTCCTGGGCTGTAAGTTTTCTTTGTTCTTTGTTCTATATCTTGTACACAAAAATGGGACAAGTCCAGAAGCTCCAGTCTTCTCTTGATCAGCAATAAAATGATGGAAGGTGTCATCAACAGCGCTGCCAAACAGCATGTGCGCAATGATGTGATTTTTTTTCCACCAGAGCCATTCAGCTCCTGAAGAAGGGTAATACCCGAAACACTAACTGCTCCTTTTCTCCAGATGCTGCCTGGCCTGCTGTGTTCTTCCAGCCTCCTGTTTATCTACCTTGGATTCCAGCATCTGCAGTTTTTTGTCTCTAACCAAGCTCCTGACCAAACATGGACAAAAGAGCTGAGCTAGAGGGTACATCAGAGTGACTGCCCTTGACGTCAAGCCACATTTGATAAAAGTCTGAAATTGAGGAACCAAAGCAAAAGTAAAGTCAATGGAAATCAGGGGGACTCTGCTGACTGAAGTCATGTCTAGCTGAAAGAAAGATGGTTGTGGTTGTTGGAGGTCCACCATCTCAGCCTCAGAATGTCACCAGGCCCAAAACGTTAACTGATTTTTTTTTCTTCACAGATGCTGCCAGATCTGCTGGGCTTTTTCAGCAATTTGTTTTCTTTGTTGCAGGATTTCCTCAGTGTAGTGTCCACCACCATAAGCTGCTTCATCAATGACCTACTCTGTATCATAAAGTTCAGAAATAGGGATGCTCACTGATCACTGCACAGTATACAGCACTATTTGTGACTCCTTGGATACAGAAGCAATCTATGTCCAAATGCAGTAAGACTGGGACAATATCCAAGCTTGTGCTGACAAGTAGCAGGTAACATTCATGCCACACAGTGCTAGGCAATGATCATCTCCCACAAAAGAGAATCCAGCCATTACTCCCTAACATTCACTGGCAGTGCCCTCACCGAACCCCCACTGTCAACATCTTGGGGTTATCACTGACCAGAAATCAAACTGGACGAACCATCTAAAAACTGGCTGCAAAACCAGTTTGGAGGTTAGGAATAATTCACCACCTAACTCCCCAAAGCTTGTCCACCACCTACAAGGCACAAGTCAGAAGTGTGATGGAATATTTCCCACTTGCCTGGATGAGTGCAGCTCCACAAAACACTCAAAGTCTGACACCATCCAGGACAATGTAACCCATTTAACTGGCACCATATCAACATTCCTCACCTCTACCATCCCAGCAGCAGTAGCGTGCACCATTTACAAGACCTACTGCTGACATTTACCAAGGATCCTTAGACAGCACCTTCCATACAAGCAACCATTACCATCTAGAAGAGCAAAAGCAGCAGATGCATGAGAACACCATCACCTGCAAGCTCTGCTTTAAGCCACTCACCATTATGACATGGAGATATTTTGCCATTCTCTTGCTATCACTGGGTGAAAATCCTGGCACTCCCTCCTAGGCAGCAATGCAGTTGCACTTACATAAATGTACTACGGTGGTTCAAGGCAATGACTCACTACCACCTTTTCTAGGAAGACGAGGAATAGGCAATAAATTGCTGGCCCAGCTAGCAAAGCTTAGATCCTCTGAATGAATTTAAAATAAAACAGGGCATTAGTTCCCTCAAGCTGTTTGGATGAAAGATCAAGGATCTGAAATATTAACCTGGATTTTTCAGTAAGTCAGGGTAACTTGGGAGCTCTTTAAAATGGCATGCTAGCCCTGATTCCAGGATTCCCAAAGCCATTTCCAGGATTTCCAATTTTTGGGAATGCCTTTTTATGGTCCTTCATAATTTTCATGGAGTTGTGCCACTTTTTTTCTTAAAAATAGTATGGTCCATGGCACCTCAGAACAGTTATGGACCATAGTCAAGAAAGGAAGCAACCTTTTGAAAGTTAATTTTTATTCCCGGGTCAGGTTATGCCTCTCCCATATCTATTATGCACTCATCACCGCAATTGCCCCTCATGCCAGGCCATGCCCCAAGCCTCTGAGGGCCCACCCCCATGTCAAGCTGTAGTACATCAATACCCATTCACCACTATATATTTCCATGAAATGTCTCCCACAGTGATAATGAAATATAAAGAAAGCTTATTTAAAATGTTAAATCCACTCATCATTTTCTACTTACTACACACCAGTAAAATTGCCAATCATCTGGACTGTGAGTAGCAGAAAATAAGTCAAACAAAAGTCCTGAGTCAAACATAACTCAAAGTTACATACTCATTGCGTTCAGCTCTCCAAGTTCAATTTGTCTGCGGGTTTTCACCACATCAAATGGTAAAGTCAATACAGCTGCAATCTGAAAGAAATGATCATATTGGCAACATACTACAGCATTCATTCCTATTTTCATATAACTGATTAAGCAAAGTTTAAATTATTTTGAGAAAATAGATATCAGTTTATGACTGGTCTAAAAGAAAAGTTGGTGGAACTAAATCTGCTGCAGGGTGCATCCTCCCATCCATCCACATGTATACAAACTTACGTTACTATGAAATACTTTTTAATAGGCGGAGTAGTGGCTTCATTATGGCCTTTCTACCCTGCAAGAAGGTGGCTTTGTGCACCAAACAAAAGGGCACAGAAATCCAACCTGTAACTCACTTTCATTTTGAAGTTTTATGGTGCCCTGCCAACTTGTTAGAAAATGGTGGTACAAATACAAAATTTGGATGGGTCACTTGTGCTGGAGAATGTGGAGTTCCTAGGGTATCATTACATCAAAATGTCCCTTCTACCCATCATTACACCACCTTATACAAGTTGCTAATGTAACACGCACGTTAAGAAGGGAGGGAGACAGAAGACAGGAGACTGCAGGCCAGTTAGTCTGACCTCAGTCATTGGTAAGATTTTAGAGTCCATTATCAAGGATGAGACTGCAGTGTACTTAGAAATGCATGGTAAAAAGAGCCAAGTCAGCTCGGCTTCATCAAGGAGAGGTCATGCCTGATAAATCTGTTAGAATTCTTTGAGGAGGTAATGAGCAAGTTAGACTAAGGAGAGCCGGTGCACATGAACTGTTTGGATTTCCAAAACGCCTCTGACAAGGTGCTGCACAGGAAGCTGCTAAATAAGAGCCCCTGGTATTAGGGGAAAGATACTGGCATGGATGGAAGATTTGCTGACTGGCAGAAGGCAGACAGTGGGTTTAAAGGGGTCTTTTTCAGGATGGCAGCCAGTGACAAGTGAAGTTGGGACTGCTCCTATTCATGTTACACATCAACTATGTGGACAAAGAAACTGAGAACACTGTTGCTATGTTTGCAGATTACACAAAGATAGGTGAAGGGGCAGGTAAAGTTGAGAAGTGGGGAGGCTGCAGAAGGATTTGGACAGGCTAGCAGAATGGACAAAGAAGTGGCAGATCTAAGTGTGAGGTTATGCACTTGGTAGGAAGAACAGAAGCACAGACTATCACAAATCTAAAGCACAAAGGGACTTAATCCTAGTTCAGGATTCTCTTAAGGTTAACATGGAGGTTCAGTTGGCAGTTAGGAAGACAAATGCAATGTTAGCATTCATTTCAAGGCGATTAGAATGTAAGAGCAGAAATGGCCTGCTAAGGCTCTGGTCAGACCACATTTGAAACATTGAGCAGTTTTGGTCCCCTTGTCTGAGGAAGGATGTGGAGGGGGTCCAGAGGTTTACAACAACGATCCTGGGGATGAAGAGGACACTGGGTCTGTGCTCAATGGAGTTTAAAAGGAGGAGGGGGAATCTGTTGAAACTTACAGAATGCTCAGGAGACCTGATAGAGTGGACGTGGAGAAGATATTTCCACCAGTAGGAAAGACTAGGACCTCAGAGTGAAGGGAGAACCCATTAGAACATAGGAATTTCTTTAGCCAGAGGTGGTGAACCTGTGGAACCCATTGCCACAGAAGGCTGCAGAGGCCATGTCATTAAGTGAATTTAAGACAGAGATAGACAGGTTCTTGATTGGTGTAGGGGGATCAAGGGTTATGGGAGAAGGAAGGAGAATGGGGTTGAGAAACATAACAGCCTTGATCAAATGGCGAAGCAGACTCGATGGATCGAATGGCCTAATTCTACTCTTATGTATTTTCTTTGGATGGGCAGTAGTAGTGCATACAAGCTTAATATAATCATGAAAATAACAAAAACAACCAGATTATCCTAAAGCTGGTGACCAGAAGGTTAACTGAAAGTCTGTCAAGGGAAGGCGAGAGTAGGGCTTAAGCCTTAAAACTAGTCCAAGTCGAAATTAGAAAATGCATTTTTCCCCATGGTGTATTCCATTTCAGGCATACTATACTTCAGACATACTCCAAGGAAATTTTACCACATTATCTTTAGCACTGTAGATATTATACAATGCAGATTGCATCCAAAATACATAGACAGTTTAAATTTTAAAATCTAATTGCAATCTTTACTGTTTCAACTCATCATTCCTGTTATGAGCATTCCAATAATTTGCTGCTATACTACAAAAATGATATCACACTTGGATTCACATCAGCTTTGTACTGCACTAAGAGATGCAATGTCAGAACCGTTTGTATATGAGCAACTGTATTTAACCTCCTCTTAAGCATGGTTCTGAAGATACAGAAGTTAAAACACAAGCTGCCTACCCAAACCTACAGACCGATACTCACTACAGAGTAACGTGACCTTTAAAGGACGAAAATTTGGTCAGCAGTTTTAACATTACTTTCTGATGTACAGTGTTTAGCACCAATTAGAAAAAAGTTGAAATCTAGTTTTGTTAGCGTTAGTTAAGTTGCAACCAATTACATAGATTTTGAAAAGATTTTCTTCACGAGTTTTTGATTAGAAATGTTTTCACTGGTGATATTCAGAGCTGACCTTGGACAAAACTGAATACAATTTAGTAATCTCTGCAATGACTTTCTTGTTGCAATGTGTGATGTAAGATGCATGATTTACATATATTGTAATATCATTTTTGAGGCCAGATTTTGAACGAGTGGTATGAAACTTTTTGCTCTGTGTGTGAGGACGTTTAATAATTAACTTGTCAGTATTTCTGCAGCCTTTTTTAAAGAAAAAAACCAGTACAACAGAAACTTCTTGAAGCGGCCATGCTAAATTGTTTATTTTGGGAGAGTTGTATGAGCAGACAGGGTAGATACTGAAGAGTATGAGCTTGCTTTCAATTAGAAGAATCTGAATCTTTTTTGGTCAGGAGAAAAACCCACAGCTTGTAAAGCTTTTAGTTTCAATTCATAGAATATCTAGTTGAAGTTGGTTTATGCAAGTTTCTTCTAGAGAAAGGAGTTAATTTTGAAAAGTTAGGCAATAGGTTAACGCGGTGTAAAGATTTTAGTTTCAAAATTCCATACAAGAAGCATTTGTTATAACCCTAAAGGGTCATTCAAAGCTGAGAAAGTCTAAGCTCAGTTGTATGGCTATTCAAGGAGGAGGCTATCAAACTTTCAAAATCAGAAGTTGAAAGGATCAATTCAGTAAAACTAATAGATGTGATAGAGAGAAGACTTAGCTGCAATGTTTGAATACAGTAAAGGGACAGTACTGAGATAGATGGCATATTGCACTGTAATTGTATCTGAAACCTTTCAATTTGTCTCATTCATAAATAACTTAGCTTGTTCATTTTATCTGTTCTTTTGGACAATAAATTTTGGTTTTACAATTAAAACATGATCTGCAGTATTGTTTGCTTGTGTTTCATTGAAACACAATCTTGTTAGATACAAGAAAACTGATCCAGCAAGTTAGATTTCAGTCTGGGATCAGACTTCTCCAATTATAAGATCAGCTGGGATCATAAATGTTGAATCTGATTCTGGTGCTAACAATAGAAAATTTCCAGCATCCTGTAATGATGTCACCAAGTAAACTATCATGAACAATTCTCAGACAACAAACCAGGAAGTAAAATACCCTGACTGTCTTTCACTTCTTGATCATTTTACAGTGTAATGAAAAGATGGGACATACAAACGTGATGAAGGTAGGCAACATGTCAAACTTAAAAATTATAATAATGTTGAAGGACATCTTTAACATGGTACGGAATTTGGTATTCCATAATATATAAAACAAATTTTATAGCGCTAGAAGAGTTATTTAGCAATAATTATGACTTGGAAAATATTAAAAACCCATTTAGACCTCATTCATCAAAATGTTTCTTGAGTGTGTTCTATGGGTTTAACAGCAAATCTGAAGCATAAATAGTAATTTTTTGTTTACTGATGGCAACTTTTCTACTTCCAAATTAGCTTCACAATTGAAATTATGTCATAATGTTGACAACCTCGCTGCCATTAAAAAGGGGAAAATCTGGGCGACTGGTCTTCAAATATTGTACTTATGAATGGTGAGACCACATCTAAAAGATACAGTGCAATTTTAGACATCCCAATGTGGAATCTCATCAAATTTCTAAACAGCAATTTCAGCAGAAACACTGAGTAAAGTGTGTAAAAAGGTGCTTTTGCCATTTATAAAGAACACTTCAATTTTTTTAAATTTTGCATTGTGGACTAGAATGGAAAATGACAGCTTTAAAAGCCAAGTATTGTGGAATGGATTGCTACACTTCTTAAAAGGCAAGTTATTAACACTTATTGTATCAGAGATAAAAGGTACTGCAGATGCTGGAGAATCCGAGATAACAAGCATGGGGCTGGATGAACACAGCAGGTCAAGCAGCATCACAGGAGCAGGAAAACTTGACGTTTCGGGCCGAAACCCTTCATCAGAAATGGGGGAGGGGAAGAGGGCTCTGAAATAAATAGGGAGAGAGGGGGAGGCTGATAGAGGATGGATAGAGGAGAGGATAGGTGGAGAGGAGGCAGACAAGTCGAAGAGGCGGGGATGGAGCCAGTAAAGGTGAGTGTAGGTAGGGGTGTAGGGAGGAGATAGGTCAGTCCAGGGAGGACGGACAGGTCAAGGGGGCGGGATGATGTTAGTAGATAGGAGATGGGGGTGTGGCTTGAGGTGAGAGGAAAAACAGGTTAGGGAGGTGGAGATGAGCTAGGCTGGTTTTGGGATGCGGTTGGGGGAGGGGAGATTTTGAAGCTTGTGAAATCCACATTGATGCCATTGGGCTGCAGGGTTCCCAGGCTGAATATGATTTGCTGTTCCTGCAGCCTTCGGGTGGCATCGCAGTAGGCCCAGGATGGACATGTCATCTGAGGAATGGGAGGGGGAGTTGAAATGGTTCGCGACTGGGAGGTGCAGTTGTTTGTTGCGAACTGAGCGCAGGTGTTCTGCAAAGCGGTCCCCAAGCCTCCGCTTGGTTTCCCCGATGTAGAGGAAGCCACAACGGGTACAGCGGATGCAGTATACCACATTGGCAGATGTGCAGGTGAACATCTGCCTGATGTGGAAAGTCGTCTTGGGGCTTGGGATTGGGGTGAGGGAGGAGGTGTGGGGGCAGGTGTAGCACTTCCTGCGGTTACAAGGAAAAGTGCCAGGTATGGTGGGGCTGGAGGGGAGTGTGGAGCGGACAAGGGAGTCGTGGAGGGAGTGGTCCCTCCGGAAGGCAGATAAGGGTGGGGAGGGAAAAATGTCTTTGGTGGTGGGGTCTGATTGCAGATGGTGGAAGTGTCGGAGGATGATGCGTTGGATCCGGAGGTTGGTGGGGTGGTACGTGAGGATGAGGGGGATTCTTTTTTGGTTATTATTGCGGGGTCGGGGTGTGAGGGATGTGTTCCGGGAAATGCGGGAGACACGGTCGAGGGCGTTCTCGACCACTGTGGGGGGGAAGTTGCGGTCCTTGAAGAATGAGGACATTTGAGATGTACGGGAGTAGAATGTCTCATCCTGGGAGCAGATGCGGCGGAGGCGAAGGAATTGGGAATAGGGGATGGCATTTTTGCAGGAGGGTGGGTGGGAGGAGGTGTATTCCAGGTAGCTGTGGGAGTCAGTGGGCTTGAAATGGACATCTGTTTCTAGGTGGTTGCCCGAGATGGAGACAGAGAGGTCCAGGAAGGAGAGATAAGTGTTGGAGATGGTCCAGGTGAACTTCAGGTTGGGGTGGAAGGTGTTGGTGAAGTGGATGAACTGTTCGAGCTCCTCGTGGGAGCACGAGGTGGCGCCGATGCAGTCATCAATGCAACGGAGGAAGAGGTGGGGTTTCGGGCCAGTGTAGGTACGGAAGAGGGATTGTTCCACGTAACCTACAAAGAGGCAGGCATAGCTTTGGCCCATGCGGGTACCCATGGCCACCCCCTTTGTCTGTAGGAAGTGGGAGGAATTGAAAGAAAAGTTGTTGAGGGTGAGGACGAGTTCGGCTAAGCGGATGAGGGTGTATGTTGTCTTTACACTGCTGCTGAGGAAGGTTAGTTACAGACAAACATGGACCAGGCTGTGTGCACAAAGTGAGATTTGGCTGGCCATGAGTAGCTGGTTGGTCTGGAGAGTGGTGACCAGTTGTTGGTGACAAAAGCCTTCTGCCTGCCAACAACTAATTCAAGTAGCTGAAAAACATGTGGCTGTGAATGATATGGTAAGAAGCCTTTGGACCTCAGAAAGGAGGTGGTTACTCTTTCTCTCTATCTCTCTGCACTAAACAAAATCTAAATCCTAAGGAAAGAGCATTCATTTCTCCTTACCAGTTGCTGTAACCTGTAGCTTTTAACCAAGAGACTCTGTAATTTTGTGAACCAGTCACTCTGTACCTCTTGCAATAAAGTGAAAACAACACAGAGAAGACAGACTGATGAATAGCAGTGTCCTAACAAGCAACAAGATTGTCAGTGAGCCCTGTGGAAAGTGGTCCACTGAATTGCCTTCCAGTTTTTCCTTGCCATCCATAGTACCAATGTTTTTCTGTCTGTGCGTATGCATAGGGGCAGGTTTTATAAGGCAGTCAGCATTTTAATGAGTAGAGTTGTATGTCAATTGTTCAAAGGTGTTTACCTGTAGCTAGAATCTTTATTTGTTAACAAATAATAATTCTTGTTAAGTACAGAAACCTGGTGCATGGTTTCTCTTAGCACCTGTCTAATAGACTGGTAAATTGGACAATTGTGTGAACATTGATAAAATCTTTTAACTTTTGCAATGACGCCAGGAATAGCAGTACGTCATTTCCACTGTATTCCCCCAGCAAGGTGTGACATTAGGAATTACATTACCCCATGGATTAGAGCTGTTATAGTACACAAATTAAGAGAATATTTACATATTCCAGCTACCTATCACTAAAGATATAAATTCATTCTCAGAAGTCATAGAAAATTGTGAAAAAGGATTTTGGGATGAAAGATGCACAATTCTGAAACATTTATACCAGATATTAAAAAAAGATTGTGCTGAAATATGGTAGTAGCACAGTAGTTTTCCATAGAAAAAATTGGGATCAATTATGATCAAGTAATGATACTCTGGACAACCTCTCAAACAACTTCAGTATTCAGATTGCCATTTTGCATCAACATCCTTTCAGGATATCCCAGGCTTTTAAATTTCTTGAACAACATGCTAAAAAACACTAAAACACTTAAGTATTTCAACACAAAACTAAACCGATAATTCTCTAAAGTACTAATGGGCATGGAAAATGTTTTAAAGGATGTTATATTCCGTTGTAGTTATTTACTATTTAATTTGTATATAATAATCTTGCTCTTGCACACATATTTAAGATTAACCACAATTGTACGAAAATCATAACCTCTAAAATGTTGAAAAGTAAATAAATACTTTGTTAGTACAAGTTTATGGAGAAAAACATCTGGTTTCAACTTGTTATCTATAATTACCAATTATACCCTTCAGTAATATTTACACAACTAGAATCAGACTTACTGCGCCTGATGATGCTCCTGAGGAAAAACTGATCGTTAATGTAGGTTCACTGATATTGTATTTCTTGCATAACTGGCTCTTCAGCAGCTCATAATTAAACCAGTAAATTGCTGTGGGGGGACACAGTTGAATTAAAACTCTTGCAAAGCTCTCCATTTCCAGGCAACACACCTTCTCATTACACACCAATCACACCCTAAACAAAGTGCATGTAGACTAATGTGGAAATTCACCAGTTATTTTTGATTCAGCAAGTGTTGTGTTTTCAGGCAACTGCTCAATATGATTTAATTGCCAAGAAGAAATGAAAACACCTGTGCATTTACCTTTGTAAATGATCAACATTTGATTCTTACACTGCATTACTGATCTAATAACTTACAGTCAGCACGTCAGCAAACACAAGCAATGCTGTCACTTGTCTCAATAGAAATCAAGTGCACTCCTTCCTGATAAAATAATGAAATGTCAAATTGAAAAAGTATTTAATTAAGAGGCCTCAAGTGGTGCTGTAGCTGAATCAAAGTTACAGCAATTAGAGATAAGGCACAGAACAGAAATTGAGATTCTGTATAGAAAGGAAAATAATAAGCAAAGACATTTCTTTCGACATAACCTCATGTGTCAGATCAAACCTGACAAATGAAATATGCCAAAATGACTGGCACCACATTGTGTTTAGCTCATTGCATGGACAGCCCTGACCATACCTTAAATAATAAGTCTAAATTTTACACTGAGAACCATCAATAAGGGATTAATGGATGTCGACATCAATTTTAATTTAGACAATTTATTGCACAAATTTTAAAATACGTTCCTAAAACAATGAAAAGACAGAGAGAAAGTAACACTATTAGGAGCTTTTTCGGTCCATGTCTGACCTGTTACCCTGATTCTTTATGGCTTCTGGAGTCAATACTGAGGATTCCAGGGGCCAGACCCTCCCAACTGTATGCCACTGTGACATCACCTCTGATCGGTCTTTCCTGCTGCTGGGACAGGATATACCCAAGGATGGAGATGATGATGGGAATGGCTAGATGTTGACTTTAAGGTATGATTCAGTGAGAATGACAGTCAGTGATCAGTCAGTGGGGCAGCTCTCTCAATTTTCTGTAAGTCTTCAAATGTCAGCATGAGAACTTTGCAGGATCACGAGGGGTGTGTGTATCACCATTAGTTCCGGTGCTTTGGTCAATGCTGGCTGGTCTATTTGGTTTCATATCTGTTATCAGACTTTGTTGTGATTAGATACAACTGAGTAGCTTACTAGACTATTTCAGGGGCATTTATGGCTCATCACATGTTGCTGTGGATCGGGAGTCATATATATGGGCCAATGAGGTGAGGATGACAGATACTCCCTTCCTCAAAGATACTACCGAACCAGATGGGTTTTTATGGCAATTGTCAATGGTTTCATGGTCACCACTAGACCAAAATTTTAATTCCAGATTTAGGAATCAAATTCAAATTTCACTATGTGTCATGACAGGATTCAAATTTATATCCACAGAGCTTTAGCCTCAGTCTCTGGATTATTAGCAAAATGACTGGAACACAACATCATTACCTCCCTACACACCAGTGCCCCTCTACTTCATACTAGTCAGTCTAAAGCTTGCATACGTTTCATAACAAATCTAACTTAATGGTAGCATTCTCCCACATAAGTGAGCAACTAAATCTCAAAATTAAACTTGCGTCGAAAGGGAGAACAAGAAAATCAAGCTTTTCGTTATCCACATTAAGAAAAGCAAATAAGTTACTGTAATTAAACTTAAATTGCTAACTACAATTAAATTAAATAAATTCAAAGTTAAATAAACTTGTCTGTTGAGTAGTACTCTGAAGGGAAATGTATATTTATGTAAATATCATTACCTAGCAAAGATGAGAGGATTGTGTAATAGTAGATATCCCTGTTCAAGTAAGATAGAACAAAATGATAGAAGTTCTCTGTTCAATCCTGTGCCTCATTACATTTATCCAAGATTTGGATGCACGAAAATACTGGTTTGTGGATTTGAGAGATGGTTGAGACACGAGAATGGTCAAAAATGTTTAATCCAAGTAGCATATCTAGTTTAGAAATCAAACGTGGAACAGGCACCCAATTTCTGCTACATCACGCAATTTATCAAACAGCCCTCCACACTTCCATGTTATCTGTATGAAAATGCCTATCTAGATCCAGTGCTTCTTAGGATTTTGTGACAGGTAGATGGTATGTGTGGGGGAGAAAGGGTGGAGTATGATGAATGCCACCAGGCCCAGAATGATTGTGAGAATGTACGAACATTTTCAACTTCTATTTGATTACGTTATTGGTGAAGAAGAAATGTACTCAGCTCTTAGTAGAGTAAGTTGATGGTATAGATTGTGAACAATGTATGTGGAAGCATTACATTTGATAAACTACTTTTCTCATCCTCAAGCTTTCTTACGTTGTATAACATCATGCTGCCAAATAGCAGTAAAACAGTTCCTCAGGGCAAAAGAAAATCATTTTCCCTCAATGACCAGAATTCATTCCCATTATCCTTAATTCAGGAGGATTGTGGATGGCTAATTATGTCTGCTTCAGTTTGTAATTTGCCTTTGTTTACCATTTATATTTCTTGCAACAAAAATGAATATCCATTTCTAAAGCAATAATTTCAACAAATTAATTTGAAAGATTAAAGTTGTTTTGGTACTCATTACAAAAGTTTTTGTTGCAAAAGAGGTAGCAATCTCAGGATTGCTACCAGTGCCACGTGCTAGTCAGAGTAGAAATGAAAGAATAGGCAGGATAAATGAATGGCTTGAGAGATGGTGCAGGAGGGAGGGGTTCAGATTTTTGGGACATTGGGACCGGTTCTGGGGGAGGTGGGACTATTACAAATCGGACCGTCTAGACTTGGGCAAGACTGGAACCAATGTCCTAGGGGCTGCTTTTGCTAACGCTGGTGGGGAGGGTTAAACTAATGTGGCAGGGGGATGGGAACCAAATGAGGTTAGTGGACAGTAAGGAGGTAGTAACAAAAGCCTGTAAGGAACTAGATAATGAAGTCAGTGTGACTAAGGGGAAGAGTAGGCAGAGAGCAGATGATGAACACAGAGGGACAGGTGGTCCGAGGTGCATTTGTTTTAATGCAAGAAGTGTAGTAGGTAAGGCAGATGAACTTAGGGTGTGGATTAGTACCTGGGAGTATGATGTTATTGCTATTACTGAGACTTGGTTGAGGGAAGGGCAAGATTGGCAACTAAACATCCCAGGATATAGATGCTTCAGGCGGGATAAAGAAGGAGGTAAAAGGGGTGGAGGAGTTGCATTACTGGTCAAAGAGGATATCACAGCTGTGCTGAAGGAGGGCACTATGGAGAACTCGAGCAGTGAGGCAATATGAGCAGAGCTCAGAAATAGGAAGGGTGCGGTAACAATGTTGGGGCTGTACTACAGGCCTCCCAACAGCGAGCGTGAGACAGAGGTACAAATACGTAGGCAGATTATGGAAAGATGTAGGAGCAACAGGGTGGTGGTGATGGGAGATTTTAATTTTCCCAACATTGACTGGGATTCACTTAGTGTTAGGGGTTTAGATGGACCAGAATTTGTAAGGAGCATCCAGGAGGGTTTTATAAAGCAGTATGTAAATAGTCCAACTCACGAAGGGGCCATACTGGACTTGGTGTTGGGGAATGAGCCCAGCCAGGTGGTTGAAGTTTCAGTAGGGGATTACTTTGGGAATAGTGATTACAATTCCCTAAGTTTTAGAATACTGATGGACAAAGACGCGAGTGGCCCTAAAGGAAGAGTGCTGAATTGGGGGAAGGCCAACTATAGCAAAATTCGACAGGAGCTGGGGAATGTGGATTGGGAGCAGCTGTTTGAGGGTAAATCCACATTTGAGGTTGATTAGAGTGCAGGACAGACATGTCCCTGTGAAAATGAGGGATAGAAAGGGCAAGATTAGGGAACCATGGATGACAGGTGAAATTGAGGGGGAAAAGGCAGCATACGTCGGCGACTGAAAACAGACGAAACGAAACTTTGGAAGAATATTGGGAAAGTAGGACCAATCTGAAACGAGGAATTAGGAGGGCTAAAAGGGGTCATGAAACATCTTTAGCAGACAGGGTTAAGGAAAATCCCAAAGCCTTTTATTCACACATAAGGAGCAAGAGGGTAACTAGAGAAAGGGTTGGCCCACTCAAGGACAAAGGAGGGAAGTTATGCGAGGAGTCAAAGAAAGTGAGTGAGATTCTTAATGAGTACTTTGCATCGGTATTCACTGAGGAGAGGGACATGACGGATGTTGAGGTTAGGGATAGATGTTTGATTACTCTAGGTCAAGTTGGCATAAGGAGGGGGGAAGTGTTGGGTATTCTAAAAGGCTTTAGGGTGGACAAGTCCCCAGCTCCGGATGGGATCTATCCCACGTTACCAAGGGAAGCGAGAGGGGAAATAGCTGGGGCCTTAACAGATATCTTTGCAACATCCTTGAGCATGGATGAGGTACCAGAGGACTGGGGAATTGCTAATGTTGTCCCCTTGTTTAAGAACGGTAGCAAGGATAATCCAGGAAATTACAGACCGGTGAGCCTGACGTTAGTGGTGGGGAAGCTGCTGGAGAAGATACTGAAGGATAAGATCTATTTACATTTAGAAGAAAATGAGCTTATTAGTGATAGGCAGCATGGTTTTGTGCAGGGAAGGTCACGTCTTACCAATCTGATAGAATTCTTTGAGGAAGTGACAAAGTTGATACATGAGGGAAAGGCTGTAGATGTCATATACATGGACTTCAGTAAGGCGTTTGAGTTCAGTAAGGTTCCCCATGGTAGGCTGATGGAGAAAGTGAAGTTGCATGGGGTCCAGGGTGTACTAGCTAGATGGCTAGAGGACTGGCTGGGCAACAGGAGACAGAGTTGTAGTGGAAGGGAGTTTCTCAAAATGGAGAACTGTGACCAGTGCTGTTCCAAAGGGATCTGTGTTGGGACCACTGTTTTTTGTGATATACATAAATGATTTGGAGGAAGGTATAGATGGTCTGATTAGCAAGTTTGCAGATGACACTAAGATTGGTGGAGTAGCAGATAGTGAAGGGGACTGTTGGAGAATGCAGCAGAATAAATATAGATTGGAGAGTTGGGCGGAGAAATGGCAGATGGAGTTCAATCCAGGCAAATGAGAGGTGAGCATTTTGGAAGATCCAATTCAAGAGCAAACTATATGGTAAATGGAAAAGCCCTGGGGAAAATTCATGCACAGGGAGATCTGGGTGTTCAGGTCCATTGTACCCCGAAGGTGGCAACGCAGGTGGATAGAGTGGTCAAGAAGGCATATGGCATGCTTTCATTCATCGGACGGGGTATTGAGTACAAGCGTTGGCAGGTCATGTTACAGTTGTACAGGACTTTGGTTCGACCACATTTGGAATACTGCGTACAGTTCTGGTCGCCACATTATCAAAAGGATGTGGATGCTTTGAAGAGGGTGCAGAGGAGGTTCACCAGGATGCTGCCTGGTATGGAGGGCGCTAGCTATGAAGGGAGGTTGAGTAGATTAGGATTATTTACATTAGAAAGATGGAGGTTGAGGGGAGACCTGATTGAGGTCTACAAAATCATAAGAGGTATTGACAGGGTGGATAGCAAGAAGCTTTTTCCCCAGAGTGGGTACTCAATTACTAGGGGTCACGATTTCAAGGTGAGAGGGAAAAGTTTAAGGGAGATAGGTGTGGAAACTTCTTTACGCAGAGGGTCGTGGGTGTCTGGAACGAGTTGCCAGCGGAGGTGGTAGAGAGGCAGGCACGATAGCGTCATTTAAGATGTATTTAGACAGATACATGAATGGGCAGGGAGCAGAGGGATACAGATCCTAGGAAAATAGACAACAGGTTTAGATAGAGGATCTGGATCGGCGCAGGCTTGGAGGGCCGAAGGGCCTGTTCCTGCGCTGTAATTTTCTTTGTTCTTTGTTCAAATATAGAAGCACAGAAAAGAGGAGTAGGTCATTTTGCCCATTCTACGACTCTATCATCTGATCCTGCTTTCTTGCCACATCCTTTGCTCACTTTAGCCCTAACAGCCACATCTAACTCCTTGAATATTCAATGTTTTGACTTCAATTGTTTTCTCTGGCAGAAAATTTCACAGGCTCGTTGCTGTGTGAAAGAAGAAATTGCTCCACAAAGTCCCAATGGCATAACTCAGGTTCTGGCTTCCCCATTCCGCATTTAACGTCTGTAGTCCTGTTAGAATTTTATAGGTTTCAATGAGATTCCCCCTGATTCTTCTAAACTCCAGCGAATACTAACCTCTCCAGTCTCTCTTCATAAATCAGTCTTGCCATTACACTTATTAAAGGACACAGTCAATTTCCTGCTGTTTTACTTCTTTCATCAAAAGACAAAAAAAAAGACTACTAATAGAACTGAAAAAAATTAAACAAAATGAAAACAATGTATTTCCTTCAGGTATGAGTGTGCCATTTTTTTTAAATCGATGATTCAAATCTATCCAGGCAACCATAGATGTAAATAATTTAATATCTTAAACTGAAATACTGTACCAAAGCCAAAGATAATATATAACTTAAATAGTTTTATTGTATAAATCCCTTTGTATTTACACCAATTCTCACTTGAGCAAAGAAGAACACCAGTATTACTGAGAGTTTAAATAGTTGCTGATAGAAAAATCAACCAGCATGCACCAAAAAAAAACTACAATAAATCTACACTACTTCCACTTTCAACCACCTGGCCCATGTTAAGACATTTCAAGTGTTCATCCAGTACTTGTTAACGGTTGCGAGGTTACCCACCTAAACTACCCTTTCAGACTCCCACAACTCCCTGGGTGAAAAATACTTTTCTCACTTCCACTCTAAACCTCCTGCCTTTCACCTTAAAATTGTGTTCTATTACTGACCTGTCAAACACGGGGAACAACAGCCTTCCATCCACCTTGTCCATGCCCCTCAATCTGGTACCCCGTCAATATTCTCTAAAGCAAACAACCTGACCTTATCCAGCCTCTCTTCTCAGCTAAAGGGAAAAAGAAGTGACCACTCTTGCATCGGCCATGCTGCCTGCTAATAACTTGTGCACGGAGCCAGCAAGCCTACGCTATCAAATGAGTGTGCACCAACTGGGATGGGAAGAGTCAAAAACTCTAAGGTAGCCAACATCTTTTAAAGGCAAAGTCCATTCAGGCAAAGATTATAGAATAAGCAAAGGAAGAAAATAGCTGAAGGAGCAGACACCAAAGTTCTTTAATGAGGTTCTGAAGGTTTGGAACAGGCAAAAGAGAGGATAGACTGTTGTATAAGTCAATGACAGGAGCACAAAGAACATCGCTGCAACATAAAGAAAGAGATTTAATGATTTAACTAAACTTGGTTTAGGTGAGAAAACTGCTGAATTACTTTCAAGGCAAATTTCCAATCAACTACTTTATAACAGATTTTACCAGAAAGAGTAATTCTTGGAGCACATAGCTTTCATCAGACTAACCTGAGAATGGCACATCTCTGAGCACACTGGGTCCCCAGCCCCTCCAGAGAGAAAGCCATCCATCTTGTGCTATTGCAATCCGAACAACACTACCTAGTTCTCTATACGTCAGCTTGCGAGACTGGCTCTTCGTTCTGATTAGTTCCAAGGGACTGATGACAGTTACTGCACCCACTGAAACATAAGTAAACACAAAGATTAGGAGAACATATTCTAAATATTACATAAAATCAAGAGTATTAAAAAGTAAAGTTGTCATCATCCCAGAGGACCACAGGGCAGCCATGTTATTAGAGACACACAACTGGTGTGGCACCTCTGAAACCATTGATTATGAAACAATTACTATCGTCTTACGGTGTCCACCCTGGTTTGTTGTTAATTGGAGTTAAACCATACCCTATTATTTTCCAAACAAACTAACTGTCAGGTATTGGGCAACATCCCTATATAAGCATACAGAATTATTTTAAGTATATATGCACATTGGTTTTAACATTGGGTGATAAGGCTGAACTAAAGAAATAAACGTGCAAATAAATGCGATAGAACGTAACCATAAAATATTGTGTCTAATAAGAATGTAGCACGTTAGAAACAACACTATTAAAAAAATTCTATTCCCTACTGAAGTAGATATAGATCAAAAACCTGATTTTACAGAAAAATCAATTTGAAACTTTAAATGGTTCAATGTCAGTTTATAACACTGTACTTTATGTCAGCTGAAATAAAGACTTTGTAAATGCAACAGATGCTTTTGTTACTTCAGTTATGACAAATAACCTTCAATATGTCACGGTTAAATGATTCAGAAACATTTCTTTTTGAGATAGTCCCCAGTTGAAACAAAAATCAAGTCCAGGTTGGTTGGTTAATCGAATTCCCTGGCTGTCTCATGAGACTTTGGTTAAAGCATCCCCCACTTTAGTTGTTAAAGAAATGGATTGAAAAAGATCGGAAAAAAAGGTCAGAAATCACATTACACCAGGTTATAGTCCAACAGGTTTGTTTGAAAACACAAGCTTTCAGAGTCATACTCCTTCTTCAAGTATTAGTGAGCGAGGTAGGATCAGACATGGAATTTATAAGTAAAAGATCAAAGGGTCACACCACTGATGAGGATGTACTAAACAAAGCTAGGATGCTGCTAAATCTTTAATCAGTTAGAAGATTTTAATCAATTAGTGTGTATATGTAAATCCCCAAATTCCTTTCAAGTCCCTGTCCTGTGAGAACTGAAGGTTTTATCAGTGTAAAGAGGAGGTGATATTTTAGGTCAGACAATGCATGTTAGGTGTGAGGCCTTGTTTAGAATCTGTATGCATTTTGGTTTGGAGTGAGACTGATTTTATTTCTAAAGTAGGAATTCATAAAACGCCACATTGACTGTCTATAAGCTGTGTGCTTTTTGAAGAAAATAGGATGTATCTACAAATACAAATTTACCCCATAGATTTACATGTGTGCATGTAGTGTGTAAAGAAACAAGCACAAGGTGAGATGGTCAAGTTTCAGTCGGTCAATGGCATAGAGAGAATGTAAAGAGTGTGACAGCAGTCCAGGTAAACTGAGGAGCTGGGTGATTTTAGCCAGAGCTGTCCATACTGTGTACTGACATATAATTGAATGGTCAGAAAAATGCAATTCTGGGGAAGCGTAGACATCGAGACTGTTGTGAATTGAGTTAAGGTGGTTCTGCAGAGCATGCCATTTCGGTAATAATCATATTCCATGAACTTGTAGAGTGAAGATGCTTTCAGAGGTGACTCAATTACCCAGATGCTAGACAAAATTTTAAACACATCAAAATCTACTGGATAATTATCCAGAAAAGTACAGTGTAACTGTCCAAAGTAGCCAACTCTAACTTAGAGTTGAAGACTTTCATGGAGGTTCCTTGGGAGCATCTGAAGTTGTAATTTCCGAAGTAATTTCCACGAAGCTCCTTGTTGCAGAATTTCCCTAACGTGCATTTTATTTGTCCACGTGGTCCCTGATGACTTAGTAACTAGGAGGTTTGTCTAATCATCTGAGATCCAGCACTATAATTAAAATTTAAAGTATTAACTTTACATAATGACCAAACTTTGCCAATGCTGCCACCCTCTGGACTTTTCATAGTCTGATGCTCAATTAGCTAAATCCATCTAAATCCTGGAATTTCAACTCAAACATCAATTATTTGGAGAACTGCTGTGCAAACAATGTTCTAGACAGTGCCCACGAGAATGTGAAAACATACAGGGTAAGCCGAGAATATCATATTTCCAAGAAATCAATTTTGTCAATTAATTTACTGGACAGCATTTAAATTAGGTGACATACACAAAATTCTGATTTATTTAATTAAAATAAACAGCAATGGAAAAACATTAAATAAGTTAATTGTTAATTATTTAACAAATACCCTTCCCAAGCTGTGTTATATCCTAAGATCATAAGATGTAGAAGACGACTATTCAATCCAGCAATTCTGTTCTGCCAGTGAGATCATGGCTGATAATTCTCAACTCCACTTTTCTGCCTTACCCCATAATTCTTGATTAAACAGCTGTCTGTCTCAGCCTTGAATATACTTCACAGTCCTCTGCAGTAAACAATTCCAAAATATAACTACACTCAAAAAACCCTCTCATCTCCGTCTTGAATTGGTGATGCCTTACAATGAGATTATGTCCTCTCCTCTCATTCTTCAAAGCTTCAATCAGTACAACTCAACCTCTCCTCAATCTTTTAGAGCCTGAATCAACTGTCTTTCAACTGCCTCCCATGCCAGTTTATCTTTCTTTAGACAAGGGAAGCAAAACCGTCCACGGTATTCCAGCCGTGTCTGACTAGTGACTTGCACAATTTTAGCAAAACCTCCCTTTTTAAAATACATTCATATTTTTTAAAATAAAGACTTATATTCCATCTGTCTTCCCTATTGCCGGTTGAGCTTGTGTGCTAGCTTTTTGTGATTCATACACAAGGAGCCGTAAATCCCTGTGTACAGGAGCTTTCTGCAATCTTTCCCCATATAAATAACATTCAGCTCTTTTATCCATTCTGCCAAAGTGCACAATGTCACATTTTTTCACAGTACATTCCCTCTGTCAAATTTTTCCCCCACTCACTTAACCGGTCCGTATCCCTCTGTTGACTCAGTATCATCCTCTCTATTTGCCTTTGCAACTACTTGTGTTACCTGCAAACATGGTGATACTACATTCACTTTCCACATCCAGGTCATTAAATATATTATAAATAATTGTGGCTCCAACACTTATCCCAGTGACACTCTACTAGTCGCAGGTTGCCAAACTGAAAATACCCTCTTTATCCTAACTCTGTCATCTATTCTGTTCTGAAGAAGGATCACTGGACCCAAATCATTAACTCTGCTTTCTCGCCACAGATGTTGCCTAACGTGCTGAATTTTTCCAATAATTTCTGTTTTTGTTTCTGATTTCCAGC
Source organism: Ginglymostoma cirratum (assembly GCA_024137785.1). Lineage (NCBI taxonomy): Eukaryota > Metazoa > Chordata > Chondrichthyes > Orectolobiformes > Ginglymostomatidae > Ginglymostoma > Ginglymostoma cirratum. The sequence goes on from JAHRHZ010000014.1 coordinate 66,345,266, forward strand.
ACCCGCAGTTCTTTTGGTTTTCCGTAATCTATTAGTTGGCCAAATCTCTATCCATGTTAATATACTACCCCCAACACCATGTTACATCTGTTGGTTCCCCTTTATCTATCCTGCTTGTGACTGCGTCAGAGCTGTAATAAACTTTTCAGTAATAATTTCTTCTTCATGAAGCCATGCTGACTCTGCTTGAAGTATGTTATGCACTTCTAAATGTTCTGATTATTATATCCTGTAGAACAGACTTTAACACTGGAACAGAAGAGGTTGAAACACAACATTATAGAAGTTTATAGAATAATGAGGAGTATAGATAGAGTTAATGGTAGTTGCTTTTTCCCTGGTGTGGGGGATTTCAAGATTAGGGGGCACATTTTTAAGGTGCGAGGAGACAGATTGAAAAAAAAAAGGGGCTTTTTTTTTTAAAAACACAGTGGGTTGTTCAGTGTGCAATGATCTTCCTGAGGAAGTAGTGGATGTGAAATTACAACACCTAAAAGACATTTGGATAAGTACAGGAATGGGAACGTTTGGAGGGATATGGGCCAGAAGCAGGCAGGTGGGACTAGTTTGGTGTGGGATTATGTTCAGCATGGACTGGTTGGACTGAAGGGTCTGTTTCTGTGCTGTATAACTATGGGAAGCTGACTGGCTCTGTTTTTTCTGTCTCTCTGCCTTTTTCAGTCAGCATATTACATATGCAGTTTCCAGTCCTCTAATACTTTTCCTGAATACAATGGTTTTTGGAATATTAAGGCTCTTACTATGAGTTCATTCACTATCTCTGCAGCTACCTCATTTATAATTCCAAGATGCAATTGACATACTCCAGGAAACTTATCAACTTTTAGCCCTATTAGTTTCCATAGTACTGTTTCTCTCATAATAGTTATTGTGTTTATTTCCTCTCACCCACAACATTGATTATTTAGTATTTTCGGAATACAGTTAGCGTCCTCTATTGGGAAGACGTGTGCAAATATTTATTCAACTCCTCTGCCATTATTAGTTCTCCAGCCTCGTACTCTAAGAGGCTTAGGTTCACTTTGGCCTCTGTTTTCCTTTATATTTAAAGAAACTCTTACTGTTTTTATATTATTACCAGTTTGCCCTCATTAATTATTTTCTCCCTTTTTTGGGTCATCCCTTGTTGGCTTTAAACCTTTACCAATCTACTGGTTTAACCACTAATCTTTGCCACATTGTTATGTTTTTAATTTTTCAGTTTGACACTATCCTTACCATCCCAGCTTATCTTCCTCTTAGAAACCTCCTTCCTTACTGGGATAGATCTTTGCTGTGAATCATGAACTATTTTCTTAGCATCTGCTATTGTTCCCCAATCATCTTTTTTGCTGAACTTCTGTCCCAGTCTACTTGAGCCAATTCAGCTCTCAGCCCTATGTAATTGCCTTTATTTAGGTTTAAGTAACATTGTTTCTGATCCAAGTTTCTCACACTGAATGCTAAATTTTACCATATTATGATCATTATTCCATAGGGGATCACTTGCTTGGAGATCATTTATTAAACCAGCCTCAATGAAGATTTTCAGATCCTTAGTTGGATCCACAACAGAGGCAGCATGGACCTTGCAGCTGCTCCTAGGATTGCAGGTTTAGTTAAAGATTTATTATAGTTTTCTTTTTATTACAGTCATTTTATTTTACTAATAATATTTTTATTCATTTTGTTTCATTAACATTCAGAAAACCCAAAAGAACAAACAAAAAACGTGATTTTTAAAAAATTTATTTTTAAGTTATTTTAAGTTTTTTTAAGAAAAAAAGTCCATTTGGAAAAAAAAAATCGTGATTTTTTTTCCAAACGGACATTTTTTCTTTAAAAAGAGAGCTTTTCTAGGTCTACAGTGAATGGCTGAAGGTTTCTTTAATTCTAAATTCAGAACTCAAAGAAGTCTGTGTTTTAGAGGGTTTGTTTCATGTTGCAAAAGTTTATGAAAAACTGAAGATTATTTTTTAAAACAAGGATTTGTGTCTTTGTTTCGGGAAGTCCTACACATGGTTGGCTCTGGAGAGGACTTTTTTTCCCTTCCAAGAATTTATTGAAGAGGAGATATCTTTTTTAAATTCAGTTAATCAGCCAATTAGTTGATTTTATTGAAGTTTTATATGTTTGATATTTACGTATTTTTTCCCATTTTAACATTATTTTCTGGAGATAACGAAAGATAGCTTATTTTATATATAAGGTGTTATTGAAAGTTCCCTTTTTAGGCTTAATGTTATTAAGGCCATTATGAGGTACAAAGTGAAATGGCTAGTAGATTTAGACAAATTATTATTTAGCAGGATGAGTCAAATAGATGGGTGACTGTCAGGAAAGGTAAGAAAGTAGTTCAAAAGTCTCCAGTGATTCTCCTATCAAATAGATTTTTAGTTTCTGGAACTGTAGAAGGGGATAGTCTCTCTGAGGAAAATGGAAAGGGCAATCAGCTATTGGACACTTGCAATGATTTATAGGTTAGATAGCGTTTGACAAGATTTAATAGAATTATTGTTGTAGGGGACTCTCCTGTTATGGGCATAGACAGGAGATTCTGTGGCAGTGAGCATAAATTTAGGACAATTTGTTGCTTTCTTGGTACTGAGGTTAAGGATGTCTCTAAACATTTCAAGCATATTGTTAAAGATGAGATCGACAAGCCAGAAATTATTGTACACATTGGAAGGAGTGACATTTTTAGGCAAAAGATTAAAGCAGTACGGAGTGAATTTAAGAGGTTAGGTAGAAGATTTAAAAAAAAAAATAGAACCTTAAAAGTAACAATTTCTGGTTTAGTCCCAATGCCAAACTCAAATGAGGGAAGGAACAAAAGGTTAAGGAGATAAACTGATGGCTAAAGAGCTGGCGTATTGTTCAGGGAGTCAGGTTTTTGGACAATTGGAATGTTTCTTGGGATAGAAAAGATCTGTTCAAAAAGAATGGGTCTAACTGGAACTGGAAAGGGACCAACATCTAAACAGGGAGACCTGCTTATTCCATTAAGGGAGGCTTGATACTGATAGAGAGGGAGAGTAGAGGAATTTTAAGTAGCAGTGTAAATGGAAGGATAGATGGGAAAGGTTCTGAATGTGAGGAGAGCACGTCAATTCAAAAAGAAAGATGAGAGAGATTCAAGAACTTAGTAACTGAAGAACTAAATTGCATTTATTTCAATGCAAGGGGTCTTACAAGTAAGGCCAATGAACTCAGGGCATGTTTAAGAACATGGGATTGGGACATCATAACTATTAGAGGAACCTGGCTGAAAAATTGGCAAGACTGGCAGCTCAATGTTCAGGGTTTTAGATGCTACAGGAAGGAAAAGAAAAGGAGGCATTTTTGATTAAGGAATACATTACTGCTGTAACTAGGAAAGATATTTTTGAAAAATCATCCAGTGAAAATATATCGGTAGAAATTACAATCAAGAAAAATCATTTTAATCGGATTGTACTATCGCCCCCACAATAGTAAAGGGGAAATTGAGAAACAAATACGTAGGGAGATCTCAGATATATGTAAGCATAATAAGGTTATAATAATGGGAGATTTTAATTTTCCAAACACTGACTTGGGCTATCATAGTGTTAAAGATCTGGGTGGTGAAGAATTTGTCAAATGTGTTCAATAAAATTTTATCAATATGTGGATGCTCCTACTGGAGAAGGAGTAAAACTAGACCTTCTTTTGGGCATTAAGGCAGGGCAGGTGACTAAAGTAAAAGTGGGGGATCCCTTTAGGTCGAGCAATCATTATTCTCTTTGTTTCAAAATGGTTATGGAAAAAGATAAGCCTTCCATAAAAGTTAAAGTTTTTAATTGGAGTAGGGCAAATTTTAAATGGTATGAGACAAGAACTTTCAGAAGTTGATTGACGTAGACTGTTTGAAGGTAAAAGGATGTCTGACAAGTGGGAGGTGTTCAAGAGTGTGATGACGAGGGTTCAGAGGCATATTGTTCCTGTTTCAGCAACGGGGAAGGCTGGGAAGATTAAGGAACAATGAAAGGATAAAGGTATTGAGGTTCTAGTCAAGAATAAAAGAGAATCTTATTTTAGATATAGATAACTTGGTTCAATTGAATCTCAATAAATATAAAGAGTGTAGGGACATTCTTAAGAAAGAAATCAGGAAGGCAAAGAGGGGATATGAGACAACATTGGCAGATAAGGCTAAGGATAATCCAAAGAGCTTCTACAAATACATTAAGAGCAAGAAAGTAATGAAGACAGAAGGTAGGGCCTCTTAAAGTTTGAGGAGGTCATCTTCATGTTGAACCCCAGGAGATGGGGTCAGTTTTTAATGTGGAGAAAGAAATGGAATTTAGAGAACGCAGAGAAATAAACTTTGATGTTTTAAACACAGTTCACTTTATAGAAGAGATAGCAAGAACTGCAGTTGCTGGAGTCAGAGATAACAGTGTTGAGCTTGAGGAACCTAGCAGGCCAGGCAACATCAGAGGAGCAGGAAAGGTGACATTTTGGGTCAGGACCCTTGGGTCTTCTGATGCTGCCTGGCCTGCTGTGTTCCTCCAGTTGAAAGCTATTATCACATTATAGAAGAGGCAGTTTGGGAGGTCTTAAAGAATATAAATCTCCAGGATGTGATCTAATGGATCTCAAAATGTTGTGGGAAAAATGGCAGGAGATTGATAGGCTCCTTGCAGAAATATTTGCATCATCTATAACAAGTGAGGTGCCTGATAACTGGACGTTGGCTAATGTTGCCCCTTTGTTTAAGAACGGCTGTAAGATGAAACGGGGATCTACTGACCTCCTAGTCTGACTTTGGTTGTGGATAAATTGCTGGGGGTGATTATAAAAGGTAGGATTTATGGACATTTAGAAAGGCAAAAATTGATTAGGAATACTCAACTTGGTTTTGTGCAAGGAAAATCGTGTCTCACAAAACTGACTTGAGTTCTGTGAGGAAGTTACCAAAAAGATTGATAATGGCAGTACGGTAGATGTTGTTTATTTGGATTTTAGTAAAGCCTTTAACAAGGTTCTGTATGGTAAACTAATTAAAGTTAAGTCACATGGGATTCAGGGTGAGCTTGCCAATTGGATACATAATTGGCTTAATGGCAAGAGATAGAGAGTAATGGTGGAGGGTTGTTTTTTGGATTGGAGGCCTGTAACCAGCTATGTTCCACAGGGATCGGTTCAGGGTGTTTTTTTGGTTGTCATTTATGTAAATGACGGATGAGAATATAGAAGGCATGGTTAGTATATTTGCAGATGACACCAACATTAGTGGCATAGTGGACAGTGAAGAAGGTTATCTAAGATTTCAACGGGATCTTGAAGCAATGGGTCAATGGGCCGAAAAATGGCAGATGGAGTTCAATCCAGATAAATGCGAGGTATTGCATTTTGGTACAACAAACAAGGATAGGACTTATACAATTAATGGTAGGGTCTTGGGTAGTGTTGTAGAACAGAGGAACCTAGGGGTTCAGGCACATAATTACATGAAGTTTACATCACATAGAGACAGGGTGGTTAAAAAGGCATTTGGCACATTTGCCTTCATAGCTTGGTCTTTTGAGTATAGGAGTTGGGAAATCATGTTGAGGTCGTACAGGAAATTGGTGAGGTCTCTTCTGGAATACTGTGTACAGTTCTAGTCGTCCAGTTATAGGAAGGATATTATCAAGCTGGAGAGGGTTCAGAAGAGTTTTACCAGGACATTGCCAGGCATGGAAGGTTTAGAGTTATAAAGAAAGGGTGGATAGACTGAGACCTTTTTAACTGGAGTGTTGGAGGTTGAGAGGTGACCTGAAAGAAGTTTACAAAATAATGAGGGGTATAGATAGAGTTAACCTTTTCCCTAGGTTGGGGGATTTCAAGACTAGGGAGCACATTTTTAAGGTCAGAGGAGAGAGATTTCAAGAAGACATCAGAGGCAAATGTTTTGTTTTTTTTTTTTTTTTACACAGTGGGTGGTTCAGACGTGGAATGAGCTTGCTGAGGGTGTAGTGGATTTGGGTACAATTACAACATTTAAAAGCCATTTGGATAGATACAGGAATAGGAAAGGTTTGCAGGGATATGAGCCAGGAGCAGGCAGGTAGGACTAGTATAGCTTGGGATTATGTTTGGCACGGACTAGTTAGACCGAAGGGTCCGTTTCCGTGCTGTATGACTATGAAAGAGTCCTGAATACTCTCCTTGGATTCTTACTCATCGCTAACTTTGCTGGTTTGATTTGCCCGATTTATATTACAACAAAAATCATCCATAATTAACCATAATGCCTTTTATACATGCCTTCATATCTCCTGATTTATTCTGTCATACAGAACATATACTGTTCGAGAGATAGTAGGAACTGCAGATGCTGGAGAATCCAAGATAACAAGGTGTAGAGCTGGATGAACACAGCAGGCCAAGCAGCATCAGAGGAGCAGGAAAGCTGACGTTTCGAGTCGAGACCCTTCTTCAGAAATGGGTGAGTGGAAGGGGATTCTGAAATAAATAGGGAGAGAGGGAGGGGCGGATAGAAGATGGATAAAGGAGAAGATAGGTGGAGAGGAGACAGACAGGTCAAAGAGGCTGGGATGGAGCCAGTAAAGGTGAATGTAGGCAGGGAGTTAGGGAAGGGATAGGTCGGGCCAGGGAGGACGGACAGGTCAAGGAGGTGGGATGAGGTTAGTGAGTAGGAGATGGGGGTGGGGCTTGATGTGGGAGGAATGGTTAGGGAGGTGGGGACGAGCTGGGCTGGTTTTGGGATGCGGTCAGGTGAGGGGAGATTTTGAAGCTTGTGAAGTCCACATTGATACCCTTGGGCTGTCCTCAGTAAAGGACTCACCTTTGTCCGCCTCCACCCAAACAAACATCGACGAATACAACTCATGTTTGGACGTTGAACAGTTTTTCCACTGCCTCCGCGCTTACTTCTTTAATCGTGAGCCTAACCCTCCCTCTGCTGACCCCTTCTCCCACCTCCAACACAACCCCTCCTCCTGGACACCACCCCAAGGCCTCCTACTCTCCCTCGACCTCTTCATCTCCAACTGTCGTTGAGACATCAATCGCCTCAACCTCTCCACCCCTCTCACTCACTCCAACTTCTCCCCCACAGAACATGCAGCCCTCCGCCCCAACCCTAACCTCACCATAAAACCTGGGGACAAGGGAGGCGCAGTTGTAGTATGGCGCACTAACCTCTACATCGCCGAGGCCAGATGCCAACTCCCTGACACCACCTCCTACCGCCCCCTTGATCATGATCCCACCCCCAACCACCAAACCATCATCTCCCAGACCATCCACAACCTCATCACTTCAGGTGACCTCCCACCCACAGCCTCTAACCTCATCGTTCCCCAACCCCACACCGCCCGTTTCTATCTCCTTCCCAAAATCCACAAACCTGACTGCCCTGGTCGACCCATTGTCTCCGCCTGCTCCTGCCCCACCGAACTCATCTCCTCTTATCTCAACTCCATTTTCTCCCCCTTGGTCCAGGAACTCCCCATCTACGTCTGTGACACCACCCACACCCTCCACCTCCTCCAAAACTTCCAACTCCCTGGACTCCAACAACTCATCTTTACCATGGATGTCCAGTTCCTGTACACTTGCATTCCCCATGCAGATGGCCTAAAAGGCCCTCTGATTCTTCCTGTCCCGCAGGCCCAACCAGTCCCCCTCCACTGACACCCTCATCCGCTTAGCTGAACTCGTCCTCACCCTTAAATTCTCCTTCAATTCCTCCCACTTCCTACAGACAAAGGGGGCGGCCATTGGCACCCGCATGGGCCCAAGCTACGCCTGCCTCTTTGTAGGATATGTGGAACAATCCCTCTTCCGTAGCTACACTGACCCTAAACCCCACCTCTTCCTCCGTTACATCGATGACTATATCGGCACTGCCTCATGCTCCCATGAGGAGCTCGAACAGTTCATCCACTTCACTAACATCTTCCACCCCAACCTTAAGTTCACCTGGACCATCTCTGATACCTCTCTCTCCTTCTTGAACCTCTCTGGCATCCACTTGGAAACCGATATCCATTTCAAGCCTACCGACTCCCACAGCTACCGAGAATACACCTCCTCTCACCCACTTTCTTGCAAAAAGGCCATCCCTTATTCCCAATTCCTTCGCCTCTGCCGCATCTGCTCCCGAGAGAAGGCATTCCACTCCTGGACATCCCAGACGTCCTCGTTTTTCAAGGACCGCAACTTCCCCTCCACAGTGATCGAAAACGCCCTCGACAGTGTCTCTCGCATTTCCCGCAACTCATCTCTCACACCCCCTACCCGCAATAACAACCAAAACAGAATCCCCCTTGTATGTGAAGACCAACCTCTGGATTCAATGCATCATCCTCTGACACTTCCACCATCTGCAATCTGACCCCACTACCAAAGACATTTTTCTTTCCCCACCCTTATCTGCTTTCAGGAGGGACCACTCTCTCCAAGATTCCCTGGTCCACTCCATACTCCCCACCAGCCCCACCACTTTTCCCTGCAACTGCAGCAAGTGCTACACCTGCCCCTACACCTCACCTCCATTCCAGGCCCTAAGAAGACCTTGCACATCAAACAGATGTTCACCTGCACATCTGCTAATGTGGTATACTGTATCCGCTGTTCCCGTTGTGGCCTCCTCTACATCGGGGAAACCAAGCGGAGGCTTGGGGACCGCTTTGTGGAACACCTACGCTCAGTTCGCAACAAACAACTACACCTCCTAGTCGCGAACCACTTCAACTCCCCCTCCCACACCTTGGACGACATGTCCATCCTGGACTTCCTGCATTGCCACAATGATACCACCCGAAGGCTGCAGGAATAGCATCTCATATTTCGCTTGGGAACCCTGCAGCCCAAGGGTATCAATGTGGACTTCACAAGCTTCAAAATCTCCCCTCCCCCAACCGCATCCCAAAACCAGCCCAGTTCGTCCCCGCCTCCCTAACCTGTCCTTCCTCTCACCTATCCCCCTCCTCCCACCTCAAGCTCCACCCCCATCTCCTACCCACTAACCTCATCCCGCCTCCTTGACCTGTCCATCCTCCCTGGACCGACCTATCACCTCCCTACTCCCCACCTACACTCACCTTTACCGGCTCCATCCCCGCTTCTTTGACTTGTCTGTCTCCTCTCTACCTATGTTCTTCTTTACACAACTTCTATCTGCCTCCCCCTCTCTCCCTATCTATTTCAGAATTCCCTTCCGCTCACCCATTTCTGAAGGGTCGCGACCCGAAACGTCAGCTTTCCTGCTCCTCTGATGCTGCTTGGCCTGCTGTGTTCATCCAGCCCTACACCTTGTAATCTTATATACTGTTAGGGTCCTATAGTCTATTCCCATCGGTGTCTTCTTCCGTTGTTGTTTTTCACTTTCACCCATATAGATGCTACATTTTCCTATCCTAGATTATTTCTTGCTATCGCCACTAACAAAGTAACATCACTACCCTTCTGTTCCTATCTGTCCTTTAAGAAAGTCATACAGTATTGAAATACTTAGTTTCCAGCTTCAATTTCCTTGGAACCATGTGTCTGTAATAGCTGCAAAATCATACCCATTAACCTCTGTGCCATTAACTCATTTATATTGTTCTGAAAACTATGTGCATTTAAATAGAGACATTAAATTTTGCCTATTCTCCTTTGAACTTATTTGCTGCTATTTTCTTTTGCTTGTTTACCCTATCGGTTTCTTTCCAACTCAAGTTTCTATTGTCAAAATTGCTAGTTTGCATTGCTGCCATATCCTTTTGCTTTGTAAGCCAATGTAACCCCTCTCAAGCACAATTAATTTAACGCTCTCTCTAAGTACAAAATATACTTGCAGCCCATAATACTCTAATTACTACAGGCTAAATTCTAACTAACCATCAGTGGGCCAACAGCTGGAACACAGTACAGGAAGTTGTGTGAGCTGCAGACATCGTGCCATATTAGGGAGGGAACGTTACCTGCACACTGATCCAGGTGATGCTTATATTCCTTAGATTATGTAATTCAAATGTGGTCCACGATCGAAGCTGTGGCCATAGGTGAGACTGGTCATGCATTCCTGGGGGAGCAGTGGAAGAGCCTCAGCCCCTGTAACTGTCTAACAGTTACAAGGTTCTTTAAGCAGTGTGGAGAAGAGTGGGGACAGTAAACTGACCACGCTACTGTGGTACAGGAAGGCATTCAAGTGCAGGAAGGAAATAAGAATACAGCAGCAATGGGGGCAGTATAACAGATGGATAGATAGGGTTTTCTAGAGCTGGTAACTCAAGTCCCAAAAGCTGTGTTGTCTCCCCGGTGTTGGGGTTAAAAACATCTCTTCAGGGCTGTGAAGGAAACGAACAATATTGATAGGACTAGAAAGGCGGTTCTGTTGAAAGATTTTGAACAGTTAGGAGCTAAACTGTAGACGAAAGAACCTCTGACTGTTCATGGATGGACGTATTTGCAAGAGATAGATGGGTAAGGATGAAGTACAGTAAATTCTCCTGTTGTTAGTTCCTTCACTATCTGCCACTGACCAATCAGCTATGGTCTTTAGGACTCAGATAGACATAAACTGGTACTATCAAGCCACTTGCTGATGGACATTGAAGTCCCCCACCCAGAGTACACTTTGCAGCCTTACCATCCTCACTGCTTCTTCAAAATGGAGTTGGAGAAATACTAGTTAATCAGCCAGAGGGAGTGGGGATGGGTAGGAGGCAATCAGCCGGAGAGTTTTTTTCTCCATATTTTTGATCTGATGCCCTGAGACACCATGGAGTCTACAGTCAGTGTTGAGAACTCTGTGGGCAACTCCATCCTGACTACAAGCCACTGTATCATTACCTTAGGTGGAACAGACCTGCTAATGGGATAGTGACAGTGGCATCTGGGATATTGTCTCTAAGCTACAATTCCGTGAGTAAGATTAGTCAAGCAAGTGGCTCACATGGTTAGTAGGACAATGCTTCCATTTTTGGCAGAAGCCCGTAGGTGCTATTAAAGGTGAATTTACTGGGTTGGGTTTGCCATTGTTGTTTCTGGTGTCTTGATCAATTTTCGTGGTCCATCTTGTTTAATTCTTTGGGTTGAGTGGCTAGCCATGCCACTTCAGAGCACAGTTAAGAGGTCAACCACATTGCTTTGGATCTGGAGTTTTATGTGGACCAAAGCAGGTAAAGAAGGTAAATTTCCTTCCCTATAGGGCTTAGTGAACCAGATGAGTTTTTAATGACAATCGACAATGGTTACATGATCAACATTACAGAAGGTTTTGATTCCAGATTTTTGTTACTGAATTTTAATTTCACCACCTGAAATGGTGAGATTGAAAGACACTGGGCTTAAAAAGTTAATTCCATTCTTTTTTCCACAGATGCTTTCACATCTCGTGAGTTTCTCCAGTCCTTTAATTTAATTTCATACCTCCATATAATTAACAGCCTATTTCCGCAGTGTCTCTCATTCTGGTCGGTTTCCTGAATAACAAAACCTGACTCCACTTTCAGGTCTCAGTCAAAAATTTGTTAGGAATGACATATTAACTGAGCATTGAGTAGAATTCTACTTCGTGACTTTCTTATTGAGAAAAATGTAACACAAAGCATGCACTTCTGGACAAGGAAATGTCTGGCACATGGATGTTTCAGCTATTCATTAAGCACTCAATCAAATATCAGACTTGGAATGAAAATGTACAATGTTACTCCATCCAGCTAGCATAGTCCAATTATCAGCTGATTTACTGTGTAACATGGAATACTGAAATCAATGCTCAAATCAGACCTATGCCATTCATTTCCTTTTCTCTAAGGTAGAATAATGATAAAGACTACAAAACAGTTCAGGAGGACTCACAGTCAATAAAAAAAAACATACCTCTGGCTGAAGCTCCAGCTAACAATGGAATATAAGCGCCATCATATCCTAGCTTGTACTTCAAAAAAGCCCGTAACTGATCGTAACAAGTGAAGTAAATAACTGTTGCAGGTACTGCCATTATTCTGCAAGATAATACGTTGTGAAAAATAATTAGTCAGGCTGATTTTAAGTGTGTGAATGTAATATCACAGAATCAAAGCATCATTATGGTGCAGGAGGCAGCCATTTGGCCCATCATACCTGCACAGGATCTTCAAATGAGTATCATCACATAGTGTCAATCTCATGTTTCCCCCATACCCTCGCACAAAATTTCTATCCAAATAATTATCCAATGCCTTCTCGAATTCTTCAATCGAACCCCTTTCTATCATATCTGAGCAGTGCTTTCCATATCCTAACTAGTCACTGTGTGAAAAAAGCTTTTCTCACATCATCCTTGCTTTGGTGCACATCACTTTATATCTATGCTTTCTCGTTCTTGTTTCATTTATGACCTGGAACAGCTTCTTTGTATTTTATCCAGCCCACTCATGATTTCAAAAACCTCTATCAAATCTCCTCTGGCCTTTTTCTCTCAAAGGAGAACAGTTCCAACTTTGACAAACTATTCTAGTAACTGAAGCTTCTCATTCCAGGAACAATTTGTGCAAATTGCTTCCCCACACTGAACAAAGCATTCACATCTTTCCTACAACGTGATGCTCATAACTGTACACGATACTCCAGATGAGGTCTAACAAGTGTCTTATGCAAGTTCAACATCACCTCCTTGCTCTTGTACTCTACGCCCCTATTAATTAAGCCAAGGACACGGATTGCACCTGAACTGCAGGGGCACCTATATCCTTGCAGTGAGGTTTGCTCGTGCCACACCAGAGCCTGTTAGCTCTTCATAAAACTTCAGCAAGTTAGTTTAGCACTATTTCCACTTAAGAAATCCATGTTGACTCTTCCTCATTGTTGCAAAGTTGGGTACAGTGTTCATGGACTGGAAGGCAGGAAGTTAGAATTTGTTGGTAAATATGATAGTATGGAAAATCATTGTGTTGTCCCTTTAAAAGATGGTGCTTTTTTTCAGGGCTCAGAATTAATTTGGGTGTCTGACTAGCAGTTTGAACTGCAGGTGCACACAGAGTGCCCAAATGGAAACATTTTAAACCGAACAGCCAAGCAGCAATTTTACCAAGACAACAAGTCTTTTCAAATTTAGCCAATTTTAACCAAGTCCTTAGATGCTAAAAGCTTATCAAATTTAAATCTGATGGTGCTGACAACCTGAAACCAATTATAAGAATTTGATCCATCATAGGGAATATAGAAAGATCTTCTGAAGATTGGGGAGAGCAAACTGCCAAGAGACAACACATTTTTTTGCTCTCAGAGAAAGCACCATCTAATTTCTAGCTAAAAGTCCTCGCGGAAGCAAGTACAGAAAAAAAAAATCCCTGACAGCAGAATCAACGGCAGGAAGACATTTGTGACATGAGATCAACAGAACAAAGGCTGGAGAAACACTGGAGAGTGTTCTAGAAGAGAGTGTGTGTCAATTTGGAGAGATTAAGTTTTAATTTACTGTTAATGGGTTTATGTACGTGGGACGTGTGTTTATTTGAACAGCATTCCAGTAGAATTTAGTTCAGTTAGGCAGCAGTTAGTAGCCTAAGGGGGAATTGTTTGGTTTGTTTGTAATTCTGCTAATTTGTTCATTGTTAGGGTTGGATAAATAAATTGTTACTTGATACTTGTAAAGTAGAGATCAGGAATTTTTCAGAGATAAAAAGGTACTGCAGATGCTGGAGAATCCGAGATAACAAGCATGGGGCTGGATGAACACAGCAGGTCAAGCAGCATCATAGGAGCAGGAAAACTTGACGTTTCAGGCCTAAACCCTTGATCAGAAAATCAGATTTTCTGAAGAAGGGTTTAGTCCTGAAACGTCAAGTTTTCCTGCTCCTATGATGCTGCTTGACCTGCTGTGTTCATCCAGCCCCATGCTTGTGATCAGGAATTTTTGTTTCCTTTAACCGCTCTTAACAGATTACAAAGTGAGCTTCTCTGGGTGTTTCGGGGGTAATTATTAGAAGGGAACCTTTACTCCCATCATAACAGATTGGGGCTGTGTTTTGGTTAAATTATCAGCTCAGCCATTCCCTCTCCATAACACTAATCAATCAACCCACCTTTTCCACGTGAATACTAATTCTATGCCAAATAATTGTTACTAGATGTATTGCCACTGCCGAAGTTAAACAGATGGGCCAGTAAATTGCTTGGTTTACCCTTATGACCTTTCTTAAACAGGCTGTAACGTTTCTAATTCTCCAGTGTTCCAACATGTCCGAGTCCAGTGACCTCACAATTTCTACCTTCAACGTTCTCAAAATCACTGGATGCATCTCATCCTGAGCTAGTGCCTTGAAAACTTTAAGCACCAAGTCTATCCAAGACTTTTCATGTTAATTTTAAACCCTTCGGGTGACAAGAACATCTCCTCATAAATGTATCAAATATCACCATTCATTTTTCTTCATATTGTGGTATGGTTAACGTTTAACTTTTGTTAAATACGAAACAATATTTTAAAAATAAATATATGGTACAACATTTCCAAGCAGTGACTAGTCATAAATTTGATTGATTGATTGACTGATTTGTCATTTATACCGAAATACAGTGAAAAGCTTTGTTTACGAGCGGTACAGGCAGATCACAGCGAGCAATGGATGTACAGATCAAAAAGACAGAGGAATGCAGGTTACATTGGAGGCTAGAGTCCATTCAACAGTCTGATAACAACCAGAAAGAAGCTGTTCCTGAGCCTGTTTGTGTGTGTGTGTGTGTGTTCAAGCTTCTGTACCTTCTGCCTGATGGAAGAGATTGTAGGGGGTTACTTCAAGGGTGCGATGGGTCTTTATTGATGTTGGCCACCTTTCCATGACATTGAGCATGTAAGTAGAGTCCATGGATGGAAGGTTGGCTTCTGTGATGGTCTGGGCTGTGCACACCACTTTCTGTAGTTTCTTATGGTCCTGGGCAGAGCAATTGCCATACCAGGCCGTTATGCACCCAGATGCTATGCTTCAATGGTGTATCTGTAGAAGTTGGTGAGGTACTTATGGACATGTCAAATTTCTTGAGCCACCTGAGGAAGAGGTTGTGCTTTCCTGACTGTCGCTTGTGTGTGGGAAGTCCAGGACAGGTCATTGGTTATCGTCACTCCGAGGAATTTGATGCTCTTCACTCTCGCAACCTCCGTTCCATTGATTTAGATGGGGGTGTGTTCTCCTCCTTTTCTTTCTGAAGTCGATGATCAGTTCTTCAGTTTTGCCGACGTCGAGAGACAGATTGCTTTCATTGCACCATATCACCAAGCCCTCTATCTCCCTTCTATGTTATGACTCATTGTTGTTAATATCTGTACCACTACGGTGGTGTCATCAGCGAACTTGTAGATGGCGTTTGTTCGGAATTTGGCAACACAGTGGTAGGAGTACAGGGAGTACAGTAGGGGACCGAGGACGTATCCTTTGGGGGCTCCAGTTGAGTGTTATTGTGGAAGAGGTCCAGTTGTCTATTTTCACTGATCACAGCCTATGGGTCAGAAAGCTGAGGATCCAGTTGCAAATGGCAGATCCGAGACTAAGTTCACGCAGTTCTGAGATCAGTCTGGAGGGGTTAATGGTGTTGAAGGCAGAGCTGTAGTCAATGAACAAGAGTCTGACATGGGTGTCTTTGTTGTCCAGATGTTACAGGGATGAGTGCAGGGCTAAGGATATGGCATCCTCTGTCAACCTGTTACATCGGTAGGCAAACTGTAGGGGATCGACAGGTTGGGAGACTGGAGTTAATGTGGGCCATGACCAGCCTCTCGAAGCACTTCATGATTATTGAAGTTAGAGCTATTGGGCGGTAGTCATTAAGGCACACTGCACGTGTTTTCTTGGGTACTGGGATGATGCTGGCCTTCTTGAAGCAGGTGGGGACTTCAGCTTGTAGGAGCAAAGAGGTTGAAGGTGTCAGTGAATACCTCCACCAGTTGGTCCACACAGGATCGGAGTGCTCGGCTAGTGACACGGTCTGTGCCCACTGCTTTCCTTGGGGTGACTCCCAAGAAGAATGAGCTGACTTCTGAAGTGGTGACAGAGGAAACAGGTATTTCTGGGGCTGTTGGTGCAGGCATCACCATGCCAGTGGTATTCTGCTTGAAATGAGCATTGAATGGGTCAGGAAGGGATGTGTCATTGTCCACTTTCTTACACTGTTTAATTTTGTATCCTGTAACGTCATTCAGGCCTTGCCATAGACAGTGGTAGTCTGTTTGGTAGGTCTGGGCCTCTAACTTGGTTATTCGTAGAGATTGATCCTTATAGCACTGATATATTCTAATCTGAAGGAACTACCTATTTACAGAGATATTAATAGGAGTCACTAAGCAGAAAAAAAAAATTTAAAGCTAGCAGAATGCATCACAAGCAGAAAGGTTCCAAAGCAAAAAGAATAAAAATGATTTGTGGGCTCCAGCCCTAAAGATTGGTGACTGGTAAAATGTGCCTTTAACTTTAACCAAGTTAAGTGGCAGCAGCAAAGATGTGTGAAGGATGAGTTATTTTTCCCTTAATTCAAATCATTCTAACAGATTTATGAGCTATAACGACAGAACATCTGTACAAAAGTAATTTTTAATTAAGAGCTTAGATTCACAGCAGTGAATTATAAATCATGAAAAAACACTTAGACCTGACAGTTTCATTTATTGAACTTCAGTTTAATGCAACTGGAAGTTACTGCGGATAAGAAACAACATTTTTGCTTTCTGCTGATAAACAAATTGCTGGGGTTTTTAAAGTGGAACCAATATACTTGTTGAAAACTAATTAGAAGGAATGATGGAATCTGTCTTGCACCCCTTACCTACTGCTGTTTTTCAATAAGAAGTGCCTGCAATATGTACTGCAGAACTCACAGTTGGAAACTGCCTTTACCCTTATGAATTATCTAACTGCACGATACAAGTTGACGAGTGGAACTTGCTGGTTAGCACATTGACTTATACCAACAACAAAAGAAGCCCCAGTATGCATCACCAAACTTGGGCAAAAGATGTGTTACTTTGGGTTAAACACTCTGGAGGATAACCATTAGTTAAGTCTTGTGCAATGTGGTAAATTTTGGCTGTAAAAATACATGTTTATACTTAAAGGAGTAAGTCAGTAAGTGAAAAAAAATCTGATTACTTAGAGTTTGTTAAACAACTTCAAATGACAGACAGCAGTATGGCTATTAAAAGTCAATTTTGGTAAAACGCATCCAAAACAGGACAATCATGTTGGGACATCGTTGTCTAATGTTTCTTGTTAACCACAAAGTACTAATTGTGGCATTGTTGAACAGTGTTTAGTCAGTATGTAGAGTAGCTAGAAATGTAAAACTTCAAGATAAAACCCATTAATTTTTAGGATTCATTTTCAGTTTGAATGACTTTTTTTGATTTTACCTTCACTATTTTTGTAAACAGTTCAGTCTGAATCTAAGACAGGAATGTGGAGTTGAGGTTAAAATCAGATAAATCATGACTATTGAAAAGCAGAGCTGGCTCAAATGGTCAAGTGGCTTACTCCTGCTTGTAAACATAAAATCAGATTAACTAGAAGTAGATTTTGGCTTACTAAATGCCTTATCTACTAACCATATCTCTGAGACAGAAGGAGATTTGCTTGAAGTCACTGTTAACATTCGTTCTTAATTGCTTTTATATCCATAGGTATAGGTTAACATATTTGAGATTTATTTATATTAGTTGTATTGTTGATCAGAGAATACAGTATTGTTTGCGTATTTTATCCATAATCTAAAGAAATATGTATCATTTGTTCACAATGGAATAGAACTACTGGGCCTGAAGAAAATAAGAGACGGACATAATTTGTCTCAGTTTGCATGATTCTAGTTACAGATGTTGGGTGAAACCATTTGATTTTTACCTGGAGCCAATGAGAAAAGTTAACTTGGATCATTTCCTGATAAGGGATAAGAACTGTCAAAATTAGGGATAAGAGTTGGCAACTCCAGACCTTGTGAAGACAGTTTCACCTATGCTCGTGTGATCCTAACAGGAACATCAGAAACCTTTGATGACACAGCTCAACACTACAGATTATAATCCTAAACCTCCCTCTTCCCTCATCTCCAACAAATGAGAAGAGCTCATAGATTTCTTTGCCACTTAAGATTGGAACAATCTGATCCCTCCTTTCTGCTAGACTGCTTGGTCAAACCTCCTTTGATGTCCCTTCTTGCGTTTTGCAATTTTCTCTCTCATTGCTCCTCATGTGCTTTCTGAATTCATCTTGTCCATGAGACCGATCTGCTGTTACTTCGATCCCTGTTCCCACTACTCATTGCCTAAAATCCATTCCTGGCCCCTATTTAGCCAACATTGTAACAGTACTCTTGCTTCAGGCGTCGTCCCTCTCTTCTTAAAATCTGCTATCACCATCCACTTTCTGCTGTTGTCTGGCTGGATGGGATTACTCTCGGTGGTTCCATTCTCCTAAGCAGCAGTCTGAGATTAGACTAGTTAGTTTGCAGCCTTGATGTTGAATTTGATTATGAGATAAGCTCCTGACCTCATATTTATCACCCCTCTCAGATCATTTATTTCCATCTCTGTAACATCAGACAACTTTGTCCCTATTTCAACTGATCTGCTGCTGACTCCCTCATCCATGCCTTCACTTCGTCTTGATTTAACTATTCCAATGAATTTCTCACTGACCTCCCAAATCTATCCTTCCATAAACTAGAGGTCGTTAAAATCTTTATCATGGTCATGCCTTCAGTTGACCAGGCTCCAAGCTCTGGAATTCCCTCTTTCTACACCTCTCTTTCATCCTTTAAGGCACATCTTAAAACCTACCATTTGACCAAACATTTGATCACCTGACCTGATATCTCCTTACATGGGTCACTGCCATTCTGTTTGAGAATTCTCCTGCGAAAATAAACAACTTCATATCTTTCCACATTATGTCAGATCTTTGCCCAGTCAACCCTCTGTAGCGCACTTATGTCCTCTTCACAACTTCCTATCTTTGTGTAATCAGCAAATTTGGCAGCTTTACTTTCTGACCCTTCAGCCAAGTACAAATCATTTATAGATAAAATTTGTTGAGATCCCATCACCAATCCCTGTGGCACACCACTCACTGCCTCTTGTCAAACTGATTATGGCACATTTATGTCTAAAATCTGCTTCCTGTTAGCGCCAATCTTTTATTAATGTCAGTATGATACACCCTCTACAATGATATTTAAATTTCTGCAACAATCTTTGTTGTGGCACCTCATCAAATGTTGTCTGAAAATCAAGAGTAGTACATTCACTGGTTCCCCCTTTGTCCACCATTAGGTGCTGTTTCCCTTAAAGAACTCCAACAGATTAGTTAAACATTATTTTCCTTTCCACTAGACCATGTTGACTCTGTCTGATTACACTGAACCTATCCAAGTGCCCTGCTATAACTTGTTTAATAACAGGTTCTAATATTTTCCCCAATGACTGGCATTAAGGTAACTGTACTCTAGTTTCCTGGTTTCTTTCTTCCTCCTTTTTGAGTAAGGGAGTTACACAAGTTATCCTTAATCTAGGACTTTCCCTGCAACAAGCAGGTTATTAGAATTCAATCCAACTATGCATCAACTATCTCAGTGGCCACTTTCTTTTAAGATTAAGATTAAGATTAAGTCTGTCTGGATCCAGCATTTGTCACCCCACAGCTCCAACAATTTACTCTATCACTTCTTTGGTGATTGTGATTTTCCTGAGTTGCACCCCCTTCCCCCACCCCACTTCCTGATTATCACCACCCTTTGGATGTTATTTGTATACTTAAAGTGAACACTGATGCAAAATACCTATTCAATTTATGTCATTTCCTTATTTTCCATCATTAATTCTCCAGATTCATTTTCTAACGCTCACTTATTAAGTCTTTCATTTTTTAAAGAAACTTTAGCTTTCTCCAGTACTCTAATTTCTCTACCAATTTTTGGTCATCCTCTGCTTTTTATAATTTGTTCAGTCTTCTAGAGAGTGGGAATACTATTGGACACATAGCAGAATAAGGGAACATTTGAGAATACTGGGAGTATCTAGGATTTAGCAGCAGTTAGAAGGCAAACACCACATGCTGAGGAGCGCTGGGATGAGGCTACAATACTTAAGTCACAGAAAGTACTGAAATCCACAGGGGTCAATACAATAGCTGTGACTGAAGCAACTATGTGGAAAATAATCATAATTGCACGGGAGCAAATGTTCATTGTTTTACAAACATCAACAGATGTTACCTTTCTATAGGAGTATCAGAATGGGATATTGCATTTAACTGTATTACTGAACAATGTGTCAGGAAAGCTGCATAATTTTGAAAAGTAATTGATGGATTTCCAAAGGAACTGAATTAAAAATTCTGTACCTGTTGAATAATTAACTGCACCAATCTTTGCACAAGTATATGATTTTTCTTTAAGTTTGATACCATCTTTAACGTTTCTAGTTAACCATGGATGGTAGGTCCACCCTCTAGAATTCTTCTTATTCTTTTCATAGAATCCCTACAGTGTGGAAACAGGCCCTTCGGCCCAAAAAGTCCACACCGAACCTCAGAGCATCCCATCCAGGCCCATCCCCCTATAACCCACCTAATCTACACATCCCTGAACACTACGGGCAATTTAGCACAGCCAATCCACCTAGCCTGCACATCTTTGGACCGTGGGAGGAAACCAGAGCACCCGGAGGAAACCCAAACAGACATGGGGAGAATGTGCAAACTCCACACAGACAGTCGCCCAAGGGTGGAATCGAACCCGGGTCCCTGGCGCTGTGAGGCAGCAGTGCTAACCGCTGAGCCACCATGCCGCCCTTTGGAATGCATCTATCCTGTGTATTCCGAAATAGGTCTGCCACTGCATCTAGACTGACCTACTTCGACCTAATTTGCCAATTTACTTTAGCCAACTCTGCTTTCACACCTTCATAACTGCCCTGGTTTAAATTTTTAATAAGGACCCGGATCCAGTCCTCTCTTCCTGAAACTGAATGTAAAATTTAATTATATAATGGTCATTGCTATCTATTGGCATCTTTGCGATGAGATCAATTATATCGCATTGCACAACACCATGTCCAATGAGCTTGCTTTCTAGTTGGCTCCAAAACATGCAGTTCTAAGAAACTTTACCAAAAGCATTCTATAAACTCCACATCTAGACTAGCATTGCCTACCTGACATTTCCAGTCCATATGCGGATTAAATCGCTTATGGATATTGTCATGCATTTCTGACCAGTTACCATTTTCTATCCTTTTATGCTCCATCCTACCACGTGTTTACTGTTAGGAGTCATGTGCACCACTCCCACCAACTTCTTGCCTTTATCATTCCTCATTTCTAACCAGTTTCTAAATCCCTGTTTCCCGAATCATTCCTCTCTCTAACAAACATAGCCATCCTTCCAAGATTTCCTCAATGTTCTGTACCCCTCAAGATTCAGGTCCAAATCCACGTCATTCACAGCAGCCTCTTTAATGGCTATATTGTTTCAAAGCTACACACATTCGGATATAGAATCTTCAGTTTCATTCTCTTATTGAATTCTAGTCTTACCTGTTGATTTACTCTCTGCTGGAATACACATGTCGCTACTACAAGGTGTTGCTGATGTTTAGACTTATAGCGGAAGGTAAATGGGCTAGTGTGTGGGAGAACTATTGGAAAGCTGGAGGAATGAGAGATTACTGGAACTGTGTAAGATTTGGCAGCAGTTCAGAAAGCAAACATCACATTCTGAGGAGCTCTGGGATAAGGCTACAATACTGAAGCCATGGAAACTACTAAAATCCATACAGGCCCACACAATACCTTCAAGCGAAGCAACTACACTGAAAATAATCAGAATTGCATGGGAGCAAATCTTCCATTGTTTTACAAACCTCTACAGCTGTTTCTATAGGAGGATCAGAATGGGTAATTGCATTTAGAGAGTTTAACTGTACTCCTGAACAACGTGTCAGGAAAGCCGCATTACTTTGAAAAGTAATGGACGGATTTCCAAAGGAACGGAATTAATTTAAAACTTTGGTACCTGTTAAATAATTAACTATGCTTTTACAAAACCAAAATATAATCGACAAACACTGGGTTGACTAAAAGAAATCTTCAACAACTTGGGAAAATAACTTGATTTTGATGGTTTTGAATTTATACAAAAAAACAGACGATGTGACTTGACAACCAAATACTGTGGATTGGTGGTTTATGACTTACAGCAGATCAGGAGGGAGAATGTGGAATAGATTTTGCTACATATTTTAATTAAATGACAGCTTGAAGAGCTGCATGGTAAAGTCTCTAGAAAATTAGGTCCAGAGATTCAGGACCATCTATATCTGAGTACACAGGGTGTCTGGGCACAATCCCTGTAACAAAATATAAAGATCTTAGAATATCCAGATGCCATCAACACCGTGGAGGGATGAGCATATTGTCGACAACTGAAGTGAGAGCAAGCCACTAGTGTAGCTGAGTTAAGAAAAAGCCAAAGAATAGAAATACAGGCCAGGATGACTTAAAAGAACTTTCGGGACCATGGAGGGTGCAAGCAAGAGGTAGCAGCAGCTGGGGCCTAGAAATGGGCCCTACAGTTTTGAGAGATAGGGAGTGATTAGTATTAAAAAGGAATGTTTCTTTGATTATAGAGATCATTTAGGGGAGTATTTTGAGTTCAGCGAATCAGCCAAGAATATTAATAGATGGATATCCTTTTATTGAAGTAGAAGAGAAACACTTTCATTTATATGGCACTTTTCACAGCCTTCAGACAATAAAGCACCTTTGAACTGTAGCCACTATTGTGAAAGAGGATGTGCAATTTCCCAAAAGACAGATTTCTGAGCATGCTAAATGGGAAAAATATTCAAAATAATTAATTGATTGCAGTCCTGGTAGATCTGCTTTGTCCGCAAAGTTGCAAACCATAATCATAGCTCTCTTGGGAAACAACGCAGTGGTTCAATTTCAATCTCTATTAGAGGTTTAGACAAATATTTAAAAATTGAATTTCTGAACCATGTAACACAGGACCTGAGAGGCTGTGAAACAACTGTTAGAAATATTGGCCATGAATTAAGCAAGAATTTAAGAGCTTTCCAAATTATACAAATGTTTAATTTTAGAGGCAGCAGTGTTCACTCTTTCTCTTGTATTCACTTGCTCTCTTTAAAAATGAAGCCAAAGAACAAAAGAGATTAAAAAGGCAACACCACTGAAGTCTAATGGTCAGAACATTAATTAAGATCAGAAGTCTTAAACCGATACCAGACAAATAATGAACTGTTGAAATAGTATGGTAAAGATGGAAATGGCTGAAAATAAAGTAACAGAGAGGGGCTCTTATTAAGGCTACTGAAACTAGAATTGGAAGAGAAATGCCATCCAAAAAGTCACCTTTGTTTTCAGGATAACTGACAATCGCACAAACAGATTAAAAAGAAGTTTGATAGGCTGAGTTAAAACAGACAGTTTCGGCAGCGAACAAATACAAATAGAGAAGATGACAGTCTTTTCTCAAAAAGTTATTTTTGCCAGCTTTAAAAGGTAAATATATAAAGATTATGAGAGAAGACAAAGTTAATTCATGTATCTTAAGACTGAGGAGGCTAGCAGATCTGAACATCAGAACATGATTAATTTGAACCAAAAAACAAAAGCAAAAAAATTAATATAACAAAAAAAAAAAAAAAAAAAAAAAAAAATCACACTGCAGCAAAACGGCCAACCATCCAAATCATATAAAATTGGTTTCCCACGTATCTGAATTTATGAAATCACAGAATAGAATAAGGTTTTGGAGTAGATCTGTAGCTCGGGTTGTGGGCGTTGAGGTTGGTTGGCTCGCCGAGCTGGTTTGTTGTTCCGCAGACGTTTTGTTACCGTGCTTGGTAACATTCTCAGTGCAGCCTCTGATGAAGCGTCAGTGTTTTTTCCCACCTGGTTTTAAACTCTGGGGTCTGTTGCATGCTATGCGGAGACACGACCAATACTCACTCATCTCAACCCACATGGACAAGGAGAACCACGACTTCAACTAGGACAACACCCAAGATCCTGGGACAGGCTAGGCAGAGGCAAGCACGAGAATTCCTGGAAGCATGGCACTCCACGAAGCATGCTATTAATAAGCACATTGAACTCGACCCCATATACATTCCACTACGGAGGAAACCCGGAAGTGAGGCAATCCATTGCAACGGACACCAGAGTTTAAAAACCAGGCGGGAAAACACACTGACGCTTCATCAGAGGCTGCACTGAGGATGTTACCAAGCACGGTAACGAAACATATGCGGAACAACCAACCAGCTTGGCGAGCCAACCAACCTCATCAGAATAGAATAGCAAAAAAGGACATATTCAGCTCATTAAGCCTGCTCTGGCAGTTTTGAAAGATCTACTTAGTCATGTGCTCACTCCTCTACTTCTACCACGTTTCTGGAATCATTTTCTCCAAGTACTTTTCCAATTCCCTTTTGATTAATAGTGGTACATCAGTTTTCATCAGATGGTTAGGCAATGCATTCCAAATCCTAAACATTCATTGCATTAAAAAAAACTGTTTAACCTCATGTTTCCTCTAGTTCTTTTGGCAATACCTTCAATCTGTTAACCTCTGCTTATTGATCATGCAGCCAGTGGAAGCTATTTTTCTCAGTGAACTTTAATCTTCAAATTTGAAGAAACTTCCTTTTGGTTTATTTCTGCTCTAAGAACAAAAGACTCAGCTTTTTCAGTCAGTGTAACTGTAATTACTCATCCCTGCAACAAATATGCTAAATCTCTTCTGTGTGCCCCCAAAGTCTTCACATCCTTCCTGACATACTGTACCTAGAATTTGACACAGTTCACCAGATGGAGTTAAATTAGTGCTTCAAACAAATTTAGTATAACTACCTGGCATATGCACACTATGGGCAGGATTTAGCTTTGTTGGGGTGGGTGGGGAAGGAAGCAGCAGCAACTCACTGTTTGAAGAACATGCGGGAAACCACATTTCAATAGGAATACTAACATTACTTCAGTGCGATCCTGGCCTCCCACTGAGTTAAGACCTTAATTGGGTAGGAATCTTATTTCAGAGATTACCAGTTGATAAGAGCTTCGTAGCTGTGAAATACTGGCTGCATCACTGGAAGTCTACATGGAAGATAGGTGATGGGATATCTGGATTCAGTTAAGTGAGGTGAAATGGCTTCTCAAGAACGGAAGGCTGCGGGGGGGGAAAGAGGTGGAGAGAGATGAAGGACAGCCAGCCATAAAGCAGGGGCACTGGCAGCACCCAAATGTACCCATTTCCTATAGGGCCTCCTGTTACAATGCCAGGTCTCTCGATCAGGCACACAATGTCCGAGAATGAAGGATTTCTCTTTGAAGGTCACCGATAGCCTTCCCAGATGATGAGTCTCCTGCCATTTGCTGGTTCAATACCAGCATTTGTGGAATGTGGCACTCAGCTGGCCTTGGGGAAGGAAGGATGGCTAAAAGCTTTCTTGACCAGAACTTCAGAGGGAAGGCTGGAAAGCAGCAGAATCTCTATTCAGAACTAGGACTCAATCACAGCATGTGCCTGCCTTTGAACTTGCCTTCCATGGTTTGGGATGAGGCGCTCAGGAATGTATGTGTTTTATTAAATGCTTTTTCAATCTGCACTGTTGTCAGGTTCTTGCTGTAAAATTATTGCACTTGGCTTGTATTAATCTCCTCATTCTGTCTACCAGGATGAATGGCTTCACACTTTTGCTTGTTGATTTTCACCTACCACATCCCCTCCATGTCCACCAGCACTCAGCCAATTCATGGAATTCCTTCCCTACCAGCATTATGGGTCTATCACAGCACATGGATTGCAGCAGTTCAAGAAGACAGTTCACCGTCTTCTTAGGGGCAACTAGGGATGGGCAATAAAGGCCAGCCCAGTCAGTGACACCTACTTCCAACAAAAGAAAATCTTATTGAAGTTCATTACTACCTTCCTAAAACAAACCAGAACTAAAATCAATACAACTTCATTAAGCAGATAACATGTGTGCACTCAATCAGAATCCACACACCCCCCAGAAAATCCTTAAGAATATTCGTGCAATCCTGGGACATATGGGCTTTGTTCAAAATCTTAGGAGTCTCCTCTCAATAAAAACAAACTCCAGGGGCCGAAAGGTTTACTCCTGATACTACCTCTTATGGTAATTGCAAGCTCAGCCATTGAATGATTAAAGAAAAAAGATATTCAAGGATCAGGATCTCAAGAATGAGACAAAGGTCACAGTTTTCTGAAGTATAGGAATCTCTGCAATCTTACACACTTCAGAGCCTTGGCCAATTTGCAGCAATTACCTTTTGTACTCTTGATTTTGATCTGAGTTGATTTTAATTTTTTGTCACGTACACTTAGATGTATGGAAGCAAGGGCAGAATTTTATTTCTTCGATTTTCTTCAGAGGTCTCGGTATCTTATTCCTCACATTGCTTTTATGTCTTCCGTATTTCTGTTTCACTTAACTGAAATAAGGCTTTAAGTGTTTCGGGTTGTATTAAATGCCTCATCATTAGATTTCAATAATAGGTATCATCAAGTGTCTGCTCTCCCCAAATGTACTGATTTTTAAGGGGGTCTGTTTAGCCCAGTTGGCTGGATGGCAAGTTTGAGATAGAGTGATGCCACAGTGTGGGCTTAATTGCTGCACTGGCTAAGGTTACCATGAAGGACTCTCCTTCTCAACGTCTCCCCTTTCCTGAGGTGTAGTGACCCTCAGGTTAAACCACCATACTTTTCCAAATGAGAGCGCAGCCCCATGATCCGGTAAGACTACAGTGACTTCACCTTTACTAATTACAAATAGAAGGTAACGCACAGAAATAGACTGTATGGTCCAAACAGTACACAGTAGTTGTCACTCTCCATGTTAAAGCACTGGTCACATTTAGAACCCTGTTCCCACATTCCTTGCACCCCTTTTCCTCCATTCTCCTATCCCCTCCAAAATTGCAAAGCTGGTATAGTTTTTGTCTTAATCATTAATTTTTATGAATTAATTCCTCAGCCTCATGATTCTGTGTTAAGCGAGATTGATTTCTGTTCTAAAGCTCTGCTGTTTCGTCTTGTATCTTTTCTCCATTGTTCTTGATCCTCAACTACCAGAACATCTGGAGTCCCATTCTTTCATTATTTTCAATACTCCAACTAATGTGCTCCACATTCTGCATTGGTCACAGCACTCTAACTTAAGTTATATGGAAGTTGTATATGGTACATTTTAGCTTCAGTATTTCATACCACTTCAGATAAAACATATTTAACTTACTGAAGCTCTGCCTTCTTCTTTAAGTCAGAAACTACCATACAGTCCGAGTGATAGTAAGAACTGCCGATGCTGGAGTCTGAGATAACACAGTGTGGAGCTGGAGAAAGTTTTCTGAAGAAGGGTCCCGACCAGAAACATCAGCTTTCCTGCTCCTCTGATGCTGCCTGGCCTGCTGTGTTCCTCCAGCTCCACACTGTGTTATATAGTTCTAGTACTTGTTTTAGTCATCTTAAACATCGGTTTTTAAACAAACATCTGCCAAAGATTTCAAAGGCAAGATTCAGTTTAGTTTCTCACTAACTGCAACTTTTATCAACAAGGCTGATACACAGTTAAACATATTTAAATGCTACTTTATATTTCAGAAATGCAACTTTGCAGGTCATAATCTTACGACAACATTATTTAAGTAACCTTACAATGTTGGAGGAAGTCCACTCCAGAGTGACTTTAGTCCCTCATTACGAACAATTTGAACAAATGCATCCTAGAACACAAATGAAAAAAAAATCTTGTGTTATGCCAAACAATAATTTAAAATAAAACATATTCAAAGGCAAATCTCTCACAATATTTAGTAAAACATGTTGTCTGCTTTTTCATTGAAAACACTTATTAACTGAACAAATGTTCACTTTACCAAGTTAACAACATTGTAAAGAGCAAGTCAGATATTTGGGACTTGTGGGAACAGGGTAACTACATACTTAATCAGACCCAAGTGATATGAAATTAATGGAACAAGGATTGAGAGGGAAGCATAAAGCAGAGTGGACAAATCCAATGGCAAATCAGATAAAGAAAGAAAAATAAATGCAAGGAAAATGATTAGACAGAGAGAGAATAAGGAAAATCAAAAAGAAACAATAAAAAGTTTGAATTTTTAGGCATTTGGTAATATCACTAAGTAGCTCTCCAAAGGTCCAGACTAATGCTTTCAGCTCATTGGTTTAATCAGTAATTGTAACCAAGACAGTTATGCTCAATTGTTGTAAAAACCAATCTAGCTCACTAATGACCTTTAGGGGTAGGAAATCTGCCATTCTTACATGTGAGCCCACACTTGACACCCCTTCAATAACATGGTGACTCTAAACTGTCTCTGAAATGGATGAGCAAGCTGTTTAGTTCATTAAAACTGAAAGAACTGTGGATGCCGTAAATCAGGAACAAAAACAAAGTCGCTGGTAAAGCTCAGCAGGTCTGGCAGCATCTGTGAAGGAAAAAACAGAGTTAACGTTTCGAGTCCGGTGACCCTTCCTCAGAACTGAGTTAACTCTGTTTTTTCCTTCACAGATGCTGCCAGACCTGCTGAGCTTTTCCAGCAACTTTGTTTTTGTTCCTGCTTAGTTCATAGCAAATTATGGAT
Source organism: Ginglymostoma cirratum (assembly GCA_024137785.1). NCBI lineage: Eukaryota > Metazoa > Chordata > Chondrichthyes > Orectolobiformes > Ginglymostomatidae > Ginglymostoma > Ginglymostoma cirratum. The sequence goes on from JAHRHZ010000014.1 coordinate 66,373,906, forward strand.
AGGAAACAAATGCTGCCCTTGCAATAATACCAAAATTTCACAAATGAATTGAAACAAAACTTCAACAATAGTTAGAACTTTAAGAGATGCGACACACTAATTTTCACTGCTGCAGAGATTATTCAGAAGTAGTTAACACTTATTACATCATTAATAGGATACTTACAAATGAGATAGACAAAAACCTTTATGGCAACACCACTCAAAGCACCTTCAATTAGAATGCAACAGCAAGAAGACATTTTTGAGAAGGCAACAGCAGTGGTGTTTCTCACACAGCAACTTTTGGAATTCCACTTTTGAGCACATGCCTGAACTTGCTGCACTGTTTGCAAGAAAAAATGGATCTGGGACAGATCAATTGTAAAATGAAACATTGGCAGGAATAAACAGTAACTGATCACTGGACTACCTTCAAGGTATAAACGATTCAGACATAGTCGAAGATATATTTCCTAGTAAGGGGAAAAAATAGTAAAAACTAATTCAGAGCCTCCTTGAAGATAACATAGATTAAGATTAAGATGAAAAAGAAAAAAATACGCTCATGAGATATGTCACATGGATAGTACAACTGAGAACCAGGTTGAATATAGGAAGTTCAGAGGGCAAGTGAAGAAAGAAATAAGAGAAGTAATCAGAAAGCGCAAAAAGAAACAGGCAAATAACACAAAAGGAACTACGGAAGCTTTCTGTAGCCAATAATAAAGCATGGTAAGAAGAGGACCGGGGCAGATTAGGAACCAAAAGGAATTTTACACTTGGAGGCAGGGTACAGAGCTGAGGTATTAAATGTGCTAGACAGTCTGTGTTAAAAAAGAAGTTAGTTCAGACGTTTGGATTTAAAATTGAGAGGGAGGAGGTACTATGGTAGGCTGTCTTTACTTAAGAATTGTTAAGACTCCAGACTAGATGCTGCAATTGCAACACTTCTGCTCAAAATTAACAACAATGTTTGCTGATGATTCCACAATGTTCAGCATAATTCTGGACTCCTTGGATATTAAAACATTCTTTGTGCATTTTCAGCAAAACTTTGACAGTATCTGGGCTTGGACTGGTGTTGATAAGTGAACATTCAATCCACACAATTGCCAGACAACGATCGTTGCCAACAGAGAATCTAACCACTGTCCCTTTAAGTTCAACGGTATTGCCCTTCACTGAATACCTGGACTGTGAGTATGAGGACATTGATACTGATCAGAAACTGAACTGGTACAGCCAGTAGCTACAAGCGCAGGAGAGATTTTTAGAACCATGCAGCAAATTACTTGCATCCTGTCTCCTCAAAGCATGTCCATCGTATGCAAGGCGCATAACCAGGAATGAGATGGAATACTTTCCACTTGCCTGCTACAGTGCAGCTCCAACAACACTCAAGAAGCTCGATACCATCCAGAACAAAGCAGTCTAACAACATGCACTGCAGAAACTCACCAAGGTTTCTTTTACAGCACCTTCCAAACATTTACCACCTAGAAGGACAAGCAAATGCAAGACAACCCCACCACTTGAAAGTTCCCATCCAAGTCGTATGCCATCCTGACTTAGAATAACATCATTCCTTCACGGTCATTAGGCCAAAATCCTGAAACTTCTTTACAGCACCACTATCGCCAGGGCAATTAGGGATGGGGAACAAAATGCTAGTCTGGACAGTGATGCCCACATTTCATGAATGAATAAAAAGGAAAAATTAATCTGTATGAGCTTTTTAAATAGTTAATAGACAGGTTGAATAAAGTTCTGGTGTTGATGTGGTATACATGGTCTTCCAAAAGGCATTTGATACAATACTGCACAACACACTTATTGACAAAGTTAAGCTCATGAAATGTTGGAATAGTAGCAATTTGGACAACTTTGTTTTGAGTGACAGTAATTAGAGATAAATGACTAATAGATGTCGCTGACTGGTAGAAGGCTTGTAATGGAGGTCCCAGGAGTCAAAGTTCCGCAGGGGTTTCCTGTTGTTCCTGAAATATATCAATGACTCAGACTTGTGCGTACCCAGGGCATAATTTCAAAATTTGCAGATGACACAACAATCAAGAATATTGCAAATTATGATAGACAGCATATGAAATACAACACAGAAGTGTGAAGTGATTCATCTTGGAGGAACTAGAGAGACTGCAGAAAAGATTTGCAAAGGATGTTACTGGGACTGGAGGGCTGGAGTTATAAGGACAGGGTGGGCTTTTTCGAATTCCCCAAGAGCTTAAAGAAGCTTAGCTTCTATCTTGCTTTCTCCATGGCAATGATTCAGCAGAATCGACATTTCAAACAATCTGGACCTATTCTTCCTGTAGTGCATATTGTTGAAACTTGGCACTTTTGCATTTGTCCTAATGAGTGCAAGATGAAAAGCTTCAGCTCTCTTTGTGGAAAAAAAAAGCTGGCCCTAGCTCTGCTACAAATATTTAAAACCAAATTTGGATAAATGACACAGTTTCTTAAATTTATCTTAGCCTGTGATCAATGTTGCAAAGCTCACATAGATTATCCATTTTGAGTCCCACAGAGAATATGGTGATGGGCTTTTTCCTCGACGTGTTGAAATCCTTTTATCTGGAAGTGGTGATGCTACTGATCTTGTCTCTATTAGATGTAGAGGTTGCAGATCGGAACTAATCTGCAGTTAGTGTGCCAGTTGAGCTATCAATCAACTCAACTGTTGTGCATTTGATGGTATTGAGCTTTTTTTTAATGTACTACTGCAGTTACAGCTAGGTCAATGTTAAGCATTCATGAGGAGCAAGATTTCTTTTTACTTCTCTACACCTCATAAGCTACAGTGCAGTGCTAGTCTAGGTTAAAGAGATGTGGTTAGAGCATTTGTTGAAATGTCCATTACTTGGTAATTGTGTACTATCAATATTACTAGCTGTTTATCAAGTAGGTGGAGATTATCTTTTAGATGAACTATTGCCTGACAGAAGATGTTGAGACAATTTCCATACAGGATATACTTTTAAAAACGTAACTTCAGCACATGGATAGGTGGTAGAATGAGTCAATTTTGTCTGTAGCAATGGAGACAGGAAAGTTCAAACCAGCCCAATGGACTCAGGAATCTGTGTAGAGGATCTAGAAAATGATGTTCAGGTCAGCCGGAATAGAAACAATGAATGCTATTCCTGTTTGAGGACAAACACTATCTGGTAAGCGGTATTGTGGGTGGGAGCAATATCAGATATCAACGCAGACAAGACATGGACAATGGCTCATAAGCTATGATGCAGTGCTATTCTAGCTTAAAGAGATGTGGCTAGAGCATTTGCTGAAATGTCCATTACTTGGTAATTGTGTCTTATCAATATTACTGGCTGCTTATCAAGAAGGTGGAGATCATCTTCTGTCAGGCAATAGTTCATCTAAAAGATATTGAGACAATTTCTGTACAGGATATACTTTTAAAAATGTAACTTCAGCACATGGACAATAGGAAAGAAACGTAGAGACCCAGACGTAGTGGGATAAGAAAGCCAACAATCTACAGCAGCTATTGGAACTGTTGAGTGAACATGTCTTCGAACTGAAGCGGTAAGCCAGAGGGTAGAAAATAAATTCAAGGCCACTGAGTGAAGACAAAGAACTTCACCACTGGAACAGTGGAATGAGCAGAATAAAAGAAGCTGTGTGAAGGGTTAGGGAGGCTGTATAGCAACACCTGGCGGTGTGACAGGGTAACTGGTACAATTAAATCTTGATATTTTATCATTGGAATTCCAATGAGAAATGTTTCCTTCTAAGTTTAAAATAATTTATGTGCTCCAGACAAGATTTTTATTAAATAATCGTACGACATCCTTTTTTTGCACCTTCATAACTTTGTTATTTAATATCTTCACCCTTTCTAATCGTTCTTTGATCTTATTCCTTGAAGCGAGGTGCATATCACAGGCCTAGCCACCATTTATTGACTGCTCCTAACTGCCCCTGAAGGTGGTGATGAGCTACCTTCTTAGACTGCTGCAGTCCATGTAGTGCAGGTGCCAACACCCACTGTGTTGTTACTGTTCCAGGATTGGCAAGGCGTTTTCAAGGTAGGGTAGTATGATTTCGAGGGGAACTTGAAGGTGGCAATTTATGTATTTGCATGCACCTGCTGCCCTTGTCCTTCCAGGTGACAGAGGTCACAGGTTTGGAAGGCGCTGTAAAAGAAGTCTTCATGAGTTATTGCACTGCATCTAGCAAATGGTATACATTGTTTCCTACTGTGTAAATACATGTCTAAAATGTTAGAGGGGGTAGCAATCCATCTGACCCATTGGAATGCATTCTCCCCAATCATTCATTTTTCTTGCTTCTGTACTAGCTTAAAACTTGCTACATTTCTTAAATCTTTCCAATTCTGATGAAAGGCCATCGACCTAAGACATTAACTTTCTCTCTCCACGGATCTTCCTGACCTTCTGTGCATCTCCAGTATTATCTGTTTTCATTTACAAATCGAGGTACTGGTAATCTGAAAACACCTAGATTGGTCATTGACCATATCCAAGAAGGATCTTAAAAATATACAGTTTCTGAGAAAACAGGATTTGTGGTAATACCTATAAAATTGCTCTCTCTAATCATCTGTTCAAAATTATTCTTCCGTTTCCAGTCATGCTGACTTTGCATATGTGATTGGCAATGAATATCTTACATCAATAGGTAAATAGTTACTTAATAATATTTCTCTGGTATATTCATATAAAGATATATCAAAACATTTTTCAATTCTTGCTAGCCCTAACTATAATCTACATATAGTGCAATTATAGCAATAATATCTAAGGTTGATAACGTAACAACATTCAATGGGTACAGCTAATTCCATACATGTATATACTATGCAGATTCCAAACTAATAAGTGTTGTATTGGGAAGAGATCAGGTGCGCTAGTCTCCAAATACATATCACCACCGCCCAGAGCCATTGATGCACTTAGTCGTTAGAGTCATAGAGATGTACAGCATGGAAACAGACCCTTTGGTCCAACACATCCATGCCAACCAGATATCCTAAATTAATCTGATTCCATTTGCCAGCATTTGGCCTATATCCCTCTAAACTCTTTCTATTCATTTACCCATCCAGATACCAGCATCCACCACTTCCTCTGGCAGTTTATTCCATGCATGTACTACTCTCTGCATGAAAAAGTTGCCCTTCAAGCACCTTTTAAATCCTTCCCCTCTCACCTTAAACCTATGCCCTCTAGTTCAGGACTCCCCCACCCTGGGAAAAAAACATTGACTGTTCACCCTATCCACACCCCTCATAAATCTATGAACCTCTATAAGGTCGCCCCTCAGCCTCCAACGCCTCAGGGAAAATAGCTCCAGACTATTTAGTCTCTCACTAAAGCTCAAACACTCCATTCCTGGCAACATCTTTGGAAATCTTTCCCAAATCCTTTCAAATTTCACAACATCTTTCCTGCAGCAGGGAGACCAGAATTGAATGCAGCATTCCAAAAGTGGCCTAACCAATGTCCTGTACAGCTGTAACACAACCTCCCAACTCCGACACTCAATGCACTGACCAACAAAGGCGAGTGTACTAAACGCCTTCTTCACTACCCTGTCTACCTGTGACTCCACTTTCAAGGAATTGTGAACCTGCATTCCAAGATCTTTGTTTGGCAACACTCCCCAGGACCTTACCATTAAGTGTATAAGTCCTGCCTCGATTTGCCTTACGAAAATGCAGCATCTCTGAATTATCTAAACTGAACTCCCTGTGCCATTTCTTGGCCCATTGGCTCAAAGTCCCATTGCCCTCTAAAACAACCTTTGCTGCCCACTACACCACCAATTTTGGTGTCATCTGCAAACTTACCAACCACACCTCTTACATTCACATCCAAATCGTTTAAATGACAAAAAGCAGTGGACCCAGCACAGATCCTTGTGGCACACTGCTGATCACAGGCCTCTAGTCCGATAAGCAATCTTCCACCACAACCCTATGTCTCCTACTTAATGTAAATTCATTATGGAGGTGCTACACAGTCAGAGCCTGTCAGTCTAATAAGATGGTAATAAATGGATATTGTTGTGCATTTGCGTATGTATAGTAGAATGTCATGAACAGTCTGATCATGTGACATTGATGACATCTGCCATTTTTGGTGGGAAACAAATCAGTCTAACCTTGCTGCCTGATGATTAAACATGTCCTTAATAGAGCTCCTTCTGTTTATATTTCAGCCTCCTAGTCCTTCTTGAAAGGTAACAGTCGTAGACAGGCTGATTATTTGGAGGAGAGATTTTCTTGCACCCTGACTAACTCACAAACAACATCACCAAAACAGATGAGGAGCTCAATGATAATTGTGGAATCTTGTCCTATGAAAATTAACTGCTGCATTTTCCTACACTGTAACAGTGATCCATAATTCAAACAAAAATCTGTTATGAGGCTGTAATGCTCCCAAATGATGCTGACCCTAGACTGAAATCTGGTTTGATAGTTCGGGTGGTGGTTGATGGGAAATGTTCATCCTGGAGTTCAGTTACGAGTGGTGTACCACAAGGATGTGTTTTGGGGCCACTGCTGTTTGTCATCTTTATAACTGACCTGGATGAGGGCGTAGAAGGATGGGTTAGTAAATTTGCAGATGACACTAAAGCCGGTGGAGTTGTAGATAGTGCGGAAGGATGCTGCAGGTTACGGAGGGACACAGATAAGCTGCAGTGCTGGGCTGAGAGGTGGCAAATGGAGTTTAATGCGGAAAAAAGTGTGAGGTGATTCACTTTGGAAGGAGTAACAGGAATACAGAGTACTGGGCTAATGGTAAGATTCTTGGTAGTGTGGACAAGCAGAGAGATCTCGGTGTCCATGTGCATAGATCCCTGAAAGTTGCCACCCAGGTTGACAGGGTTGTTAAGGCGGCGTACGGTGTGTTAGGTTTTATTGGTAGAGTTTCGGAGCCGTGAGGTCATGTTGCAGCTGTACAAGACTCTGGTGCGGCCACACTTGGAGTATTGCGTACAGTTCTGGTTGCCGCATTATAGGAAGGATGTGGAAGCATTGGAAAGGGTGCAGAGGAGATTTACCAGGATGTTGCCTGGTATGGAGGGAAGGTCTTATGAGGAAAGGCTGAGGGACTTGAAGCTGTTTTAGTTAGAGAGAAGAAGGTTAAGAGGTGACTTAATAGAGACATACAAGATGATCAGAGGATTAGATAGGGTGGACTGTGAGAGCCTTTTTCCTCGGATGGTGATGGCTAGCACGAGTTGACACAGCTTTAAATTGAGGGGTGATAGATATGGGACAGATGTCAGAGGTAGATTCTTTACTCAGAGTAGTCAGGGCATGGAATGCCTTGCCTGCAGCAGTTGTAGACTCGCCAACTTAAAGGGCATTTAAATGGTCGTTGGATGGATTATAATGGAATAGTGTAGGTTAGATGGGCTTCAGATTGGTTTCACAGGTCGGTGCAATATCAAGGGCTGAAGGGCCTGTACTGTGCTGTAATGTTCTATCAGTGTGTTTTGTTTTAGTTTTAACAAGGTATTTTTCACTGAGACATAAGCTCACATTGGTGCAAATTTTATTTTCACAATAAAACAGAAATTTATTAACAAAAGAAATGAATATCGATAAACCAATATATTTCTTTTAAACACATATTTAAAGATTTTTAAAAATTGGTAGAAGTATAATCTCATTAATCCCAAAACATTTCTTTACAGATCCTCAAAACACTCTTATACAGCTCCCAAAAACATACTTGTACAGTATAGTACCCACCACAGAGAAAAATCTTTTTGTAACACTTCGTCAGGCTTAAGTTAACAGTAACTTCACCACTAAGGATATCGTGCAATCATAAAGAAATTAAAGTGCTTACCAATGTTCCTTTGAATTGCCCTGGTGCTTTGTACCAAGCAGCATTACTTCCATTCTCACAGACACATATATGATCCATCAGGCCATTGCAGTACAGAAAGCATTTTCCTAATGATTAAATATATTTAAAATTAGGATATACTTATAGATTGCTGCCATGTACAAACAGCTGTCATAGCGTTACTGATCATAGGGCTGCTCTCTCATTAGAGTGAGGTGATGTGGCGGTTTGACTTGAGGGTCACCATACCTCGTGTGTGGGGAGACGTTGAGAAGGAGAGTCCTTCACAGCAACTTCAGATGATGCTGGAGTTAAATGCAGGTGATGGCATACACTGTATCACAAACTAGCTAAACAGCCACACGAATTAACCAACCCCCTAAGTAATGTCACTATAGTTCTAAGAACCATAGGGCTGCTCTCACTACAGAGAGCAAGAGATGGTTGGTAGTGATTTAACCCGAAGGTCACTACACCTCTGGTGAGTGTTTGAGAAGGAGATTCCTTCATGGTAGTCCCAGCTGAAGTGGGAACTGAATCCATGTTATTGGTGTCATTCTGCATTGCAACTACCTGTCCAGCCAACTGAGCTAACCAATTCCGCTGGCCTATGCCACAACAGGAAATGTTGATAAACGCTGGTAACATAGAAGAAAATCAAATCTGCAACAATTTTAATAAATCAATAACCAAACAGAAGAGTGAAACTCATTTCTGTCTACTTTCTGTCACTTTAGTGGCATATATGTTAAAAATTCTCAGCACAATCATAAATATTATAGTTTACAGGAACCTAGACAATCACTTTAAATCGACAAACGAAACATGGCAGTACTCAACTACTCAATAAGGGAGATATGAAAAACTGTATTCCGCTTTGTTTAAATTAAGTATTTAGCTTGCATTTATTACCTTTATAAAAAGGAGTTCTCTGCGCTTGCAGCCGTATTTTTATAACATCAAATGGTGTAACTGAAAAATATTTTAAGATGATTCGTCAAGTAATATTCAAAATTATGGTACATTATCAATCAAAAACAGTATACACAAAAATATGGCCCAATTCTAAGTAGTTCTAATTATATAATGCATTTAGACCACAGAAAGACAGCAAATTTAATCAATCATAAAGTAGAGAATCTGGCATACAAAAAAAATTGTTTTGACTTTAAAAACAAATTCTAAAAACTAAGATCTGTGAAATAGAAAGATATATACAGTTAGAAACATCACATATTGCGAGCTCCATCTGTTTAAGAACACTGACAGCTGCAACTCAAGCCAAAGTTGTCTTTTTGGACTGAAGGCCTGTGACTAGTGGTGTGCCTCAGGGGTCGGTGCTGGGCTAATTGCTGTTTGATATTTATATCAATGATTTGGATGAGAATGTACAAGGCATGATTAGTAAGTTTGCAGATGATAACAAAATAGGCAGGATCGTGGAGAGTGAGGAAGGTTATCAGAAGTTGCAGCAGGATGTTGATCAGCTGGGGAAATGAACCAAGAAATGGCAAATGGAGGTTAATATAGATAAGTGTGAGGTGTTGCATTTTGGAAAGTCAAATCAGGGTGAATGGTAAGGCCTTAACGACTGTAGTGGAACAGAGGGGCTTTAGACAGGGCAGTGAAGGCGGCTTTTGGCACACTGGCCTTCATCAGTCAGGGCACTGAGTACCAAAGTTGGGAAGTTATATTGCAGTTGTACAGGACGTTGGTGAGGCCACACTTGGCGTATTGTGTTCAGTTTTGGTCACCTTGCTTGTTATTGAATTGGAAAGAGTACAGAATAAATTTACAGGGATGTTACCAGGACTCAAGGGACTGAGTTAGAGAGAGAGGTTGGACAAACTAGGATTGTTTTTCTTTAGAGCACGGGGGGAATCTTACAGAAGTATATAAGATCATAAGAGGCATGGACAGGGTGAATGCACTCAGTCTTTTTCCCAGGGTTTGGGAATTAAGGACTAGAAGGCATCAGTTTAAGGTAAGGGGAAAGATTACACGGGAACCTGAGGGGTAACTTTGATACACACAGAGAGTGGAACGCATATGGAATGAGTTGCCAGCGGAAGTGGTTGAAGTGAGTACAATAACAACATTTAAAAGGCATCTGGATGAATACATGGATAAGAAATGGGATAAGCGCAGATGGACTTTTAGGTTGGCATGGGCCAGTTTGGGCTGAAGGGCCTGTCTCCATGCTGTTGGACTCTATGACTCGGAGTTCAAGAGGGACAAAAATACGCAGATAATTTGCTATGACCACATCAGCAAGTCCAACCTTTTATCCAAGAAAGAGTACACACTAGATATCTTCTTTGAAGTCAAAAAGACTTCAATGAGATTTAACAACGCATTTTGATACAACACCTCTAGTAAACATAATAATATTTATTACATTCTGCCTCCACTCAATTTTGTTTCACCAGAAAATTTCAATACTGCCCTCTCAGTTTCCAAGTCCATACAGACACAGGTTATAATTAAACAGAAGCAAGTCCATATACACAAATATTTATTCTTTAAATACAAAAACTCCTAAAATACAAAAAGTAAATGCACATTCTTACCAATGAATGAAGTCATTAAAGCACCAGAACATGAAGCTATCATTTGTTGGATAGGTGTGATTCCATTTGTATTAAGGTCTGACTGACGGACAGCCATTTTACTTCAATCTACTGTACTGAAAAGAAAGTATGATGACATAATTATTCCAATACTCAAAGAAATAATACTGGCAATTCAGATGTTTATACTACTATTAAGAATTCTATTTAGTACTGGTCACGGTCTCCGTATCTCTCAGATTTTTTGATCACCTGTCCAGCTATCTCTGCATCTTTGGTAACTCAACCTTGAAGCACCTTGAGATATTTTACTTTATTAAAGATTCTATAATACACACACATTCAGTTGTTATCATAAAGTACAATTGCCCAACCAGTGTTCTGGTATGGAAAATGGCAAGAATTCACAATTTATATCATAATTGGGTATTAAGCTATCTTCATATGGAATGTTGAGGTACATTCTCACAAGATAATGATCGTAAATTTGCAGATTCATTTCTTTTGGGATCATTACAGCTAGCTGACAGCAGGTCTTTTGACTTTTTTTTTTAAACTGGGCTACATTTGAACCTTAGTTCCAGAGCTGAAAAGCCAATGGCTATCCAATTAAAAAAAAAAACAGTTCTCCAAATTGTTTTCTCAATCTTGTTGCAGAAAACAGATAAAGCAAAATCAGCCAATTACAGTATAACAGTACAGAATCAGAGCAATATATATTTTCTATAAAAAGCAGGACGAATCCAACCCAGCCTATTATTACCTCAAAGAACATCAGGAAGAGTTACAGAAAGAATTAACAAAAATGAGAATGGAAAAAGCAATAAAGGTTCTTAAATATCTATTCCCACCAATGCACTGTAGATTCAGTGTACATGATTTACAAAATACAGTGTATTCATTCAAAGTCATTTTCAAACTTTACCAATCAGAAGAAGGGCAGCTTACAAATGGAAACACCATCTCCAAATCGAATACCATCCTGACTGGACAAATATTTGTGCATGGAAGAAATGACAGGATAGAGTTGGATGAAGTGATCCTCGTAACCAAAGAGGGAGCTGTGCTTGAAAACAAGAAGTACGCCAAGCCTCTGTAACTCCTGATGCAAGTTAAGTTGGCAAGCAAGAAGAATATTGGAGTTGAACTCAGAAACATACATAAGCAAGCAGGAATCAAAGGCGATGTATTTGGGTAACTATATAATTCAGCATTTCCAAATGAAGCAGTATTCATGAGAAGTGCCTTTAATGGAAACTATGAGTTTAAAAAAAATGATTAGTCATGGCACCTTAAAAGGGAGAGAGAGAGAGCTGGAGAGGTTTAGGCTGAGAATTCCAGAGTTTACAGTGCAATTAAAAACTGGGAATGCTAAAGAGACCGGAGTTCAATAACTGCATATATCTCAGAGGACTGAAGGAGATTACAAAGATCGGGAGGAGTGAGACCACTGAAGCATTTTCAATCTATCATCTGATTTCCAAATCAAGGATAACAAGGTGTAGAGCTGGATGAACACAGCAGGCCAAGCAGCAGAGCAGCAGGAAAGCTGACGTTTCGGGCCTAGACCCTTCTACAGAAACGTCAGCTTTCCTGCTCCTCTGAT